>JAZHYW010046900.1:0-15239 GCA_037355805.1 Ixodes ricinus
TTCAAAATATCAGAGAATTCGGATGTTATTACAAAGGTTGTCAAATCTGTTTGGTGCTGATGGGCTCGCAAACCCATATTCACGCCTGCCAAATAGTAATTTACACGAAGACCTGATTTTTGCGCATCACCAATAAATTGGTCGCAATAAATCGGTCGTGATAATTAGTCAAATAGAACGTCAACATTGCACAAGCAATTTTCACTCTTCGCTTCGTTCGGCATTACCTTAAATTCGCACAAACACGTATCCATATTTTATAGTATCATATGTGAATCTGTGTAGGCTACTGGTTTTCAATAGACTTTTCTAAATATGACAAGCGCACCCCTATCTCATCAACAACGTCCCTGAACTTCCAAAACTCGGGCAGCGGTTTTTGCGACGATCAGAAGATCGCGTCGTCCTTATCTTCGATATTATATTGTCAGATAATCACCATCACTAGACTCAACAACTTGGGCTTGCGTGGTACGGTAGGTTGTATTTTTGCGGTGCCGTGGCTCTCCCAGGCCAATAAAGAGTATTATCATTAATATTATTTTCATCCCAAGCGGTAAATGTGCGCACACGGTATAGAGCTCGTATTTACATTAACGTAATTCCAGGGCCACTCAGCTGGTGCGCTGACTCTGGCAGTGCTTTTTTTCACCCATTCTTTGCTAAGACGCGGATTGTAGTAGGCCGCCCTGATCAACTGTAAAAGAATAAAAAAGAATGTGGCACAAAATTCCACTCCGGCGAAAGGGTCGAAGACATGAAATTTCTGCCAGAAGCAAAGTCATGGCGAGACGGCGTCCCGGGAACAGTTAAGAGAAACGCGAAAAAGGATAGAACGAAAACGATGGGCAAAATTAAACAAAGATATTACGAAAGAAGCAAAATATCACTTAAAGTCACAAGTGAATGGCGAGACCAAAAAAACACAAAAATGCGCATGACGTTTCGGCTGCTCGGTCTCGCAGAGAAAACTGAATTTTGGGGTCAGAAACGTTATTGAGACTCGTTAAGCCCGCTTCAAACGGGGTAATTTCTCCCAGCCACTTGACGTCGCATGCAACTCTAGCAACAAAGGCCACCCGCGTTTATACGCAGCATCCGAGTTGCTACGATATGCCATCATCATCATCATTCAATTTTAAATTTCTTGCACTATTTAGACCCACCGTTACACGCTCTAAACGTGTTTTTATACATTTAAAAGGCGTTGAGAATACTAACTCATCCTTCCGAAAAGGTTTAAACCCAAAAATGATTCATTTCCAACCAGAACCAAGTATTTAGTTCTCATCATCCCCGCCATAGAGGTGTCACGTGAAAATATCGCGTCCCTGATCGGCTGTTTCAAACGTCTGATGTCGCAGAGAAAGGATCTAGGGAAAGCTAGGGAACTATTCGTCAGCGATACCGAAATCGCTGGTAAAGTTGCCCCGTCTGAAGCGAGCCTTATAGACGTTTTCACTGTTTACAAAAATCACAGTCCACACGTGCTAAATCACAGTCCTGCGGACTTAATGGAAAGGAGCGCGCGCCCTCAAGCGGCGCGCGTGAGGAACGGGAACAGGTCGCTGCTCCGTTGTCTGCTGCTACCGCGGTACTGCCTGCGAGAACCACGTTGCCTACGTTCGCGTTGGGTACCTGTGTGCGGCACAGGGACCCAACGCCCTGTGCTGCACTGCGTGGCTCACATGAGGTGAGAAACCCTCAATCACAGCACGTCTATCCACTGCTCTTTTTAGAGCGCAGCTCTTAGGCGCCCATTTCCGGCTTGAGCGGCGTCGGCGTCGCCGTCGGCGTAACCGCGCTGTGCATGATGGGTAAATTTCCCCGCTAAATCTAGCGGAAAATTTTCCCCGCTAAATCTAGCGGATAACTTTCCCCGCTAAATTTAGCGGAAAAATTCCCCGCTAGATGTAGCGGAAAAATTTCCCCGCTAAATCTAGCGGACAATTTTCCCCGCTAAATCTAACGGAAAATTTTCTCCCCTAAATCTGGTGGAAAATTTTCCCCGCTAAATTTAGCGGAAAATTTTCCCCGCTACTTTTCCGCAGGTCACGTGACCCCCCACAGGTCACGTGATCCCCTTCCCCAGATCACGTGATCCCCCCCAGAGCCGTATATATGTAGAGAGTTTGGCCATTCGTTGGGAAGTATAGGAGACAAATGAAGAGGCGCCATTGGCCGAAAGCGGGCTGGGCGTGTCCCAGGGCGTCTTCAGAAATTCGAATGTGACCAACCAGAAGCCGGAAATAATACCCTGGCGGTGGTCGCGAGAAACAAACCTGATAACTGCATTGGAGTAACTCTTAATGACTGAAAATATGGTACACGTGATGTTTCAATCACGCTCATCCAAAATGATGGTGGAAGAGTGCGACTAGCGGAACGATCGACATAATTCGTACGCCAAGCGCTGAGGGGCAGGAATCTGCCGTCCGAGCGGTCACACTCTGTCCGAGCAAAACAGAGTTGAGCGGCGCACACGTGCACCCTATTTTCAACCACGAAGAGTTACTACACTTCACTCTTACGTGCTTATTAAAACCATTTACGAACATAGACTTTTGATCAGAGCTGTTTCTTGCTACCACCGCTAGGGGATTCTTTTCGGCTTCTGGTTGGTCAAGAGAGCATGCCAAGCCCTCTTTCCGAGTCTGACGCACGCCCTGGCTCTGCCCGCACCTCCTATTGACCAAACTCTCTACATATACGGCTCTGATCCCCCTTCCCCAGATCACGTGACCCCCCCCCCCCCGAGGTCACGTGACCCCCGTAAGGGGAGGAGGAGAAAAGAGGGGTATACCCTCCCCTCAGTACCCTTCCTCCTCCTCCTCAAGAGGTGCGCTCCAATTCGGCGTTACAGGGAGTTGTAAACGGCTTTCATTTGGTTTTTTTGGGTGGGCCATCGTTCTGAATAGGCCACAGCATTTTTTTTAACGGGCCATTGCGCGTGTTTAGCTAGCTCGACGAATTCCCATAGCAAAAAAACATTAGTGAGGTATCACGCGTCCAACGTGTTTTTTTTGTGTGTGTGTGTTTTTGTTGCGGTTGTTTTGTTATGGGAATCATTTGAACTAGCTGGTGCATTTTATTTTCCTTCGCCAATCAAAAAATAAAAATAACGCAGTTTGTCCCAACAACGTTTGAAGACCGTTAGCTCGCCTGGATGCATGAATGGATTAAAGGGGCGGTGCAATGATTTTATGATTAAAAGAATTTGCATCTTGTCATTTTTACGTTGTTTATCGTGTCCCGGAGGATAGAGAAAACACATCCTTCATTAAAAATGTCACGATTCCGCTGCATAATCGCGAAGCAAAAGTCGAGCTTTTTCCCCCACCTGCAGCCCCAAGTGGCAGCCGAAGGAACTACGGCGAAAAGATTACGTGACCTCGCTCGGCTCTAAGCTGCAGCATAACGCCCGCTAATGTCAGCGGGGAGAGGGAGAGGAAGCGTCCTCCGAGATAGCACACGGGAAGCTACACGGCACTCCGAATGACGTCACTGGGAGTGCGACCAGGTGTGACCCTGAAGGCTGGGAGTGAGTTGAGGGGTGCCAGAAATGCCAATATTTATCTTTTTTTTTTACGCAGCAACCAGGACACGCAGGCGAAATCGGTTTTCTGTTCTTTACTTCAGAAGTGTCAGAGGGCAACTTCCACAAATCTTTGGCCGAAGTCCGGAAATCGTTGCACCCCCTTTTAAGAATGGCGCTGCAGTTCGGGCGGTAGCGTGCGCCACCTTGCGTGCAAAACCTTGACTAGGCTTGGCTGAAGGGCGCGACACCCTCGCAGTTTCCATAATGCCCCGGAGCGCTCACTGGTGGCGCTGGCGTTCTCAGAAAGGTCTATTGCAGCCAGCCAGAAAGTACGCGTTTATAACGCACAAACACAGCAATGATCGCGCCCTCATACGCTTTTATGGAAATCTGTATTGACCCCTTAAAAATCACGCCCTATTGGCGACAGGAGTGATCGAAAGTGTCACTGTGATCGGCCTTCCACGATTGGCCGTATGCTGACTATGATCTCAGCAAATGATTTCTCATCGGCGGATATGAGAGGAAGGGAAGAACTTCAATTTTACGGTGTTGGCAGTGTTGGTTTCACAGTACAATAATTTCAAGCTTCCACCATGCCCATTAGGAGCACCATCGAACTTGTTGTTCGCACGGTGATGACGTCACGAAAGGCAACCATAAGGGGGCGCCACCAAAACATCTCGCCTAGGGTGCCTCCTTACACAAGCGTCGACTCTCTCTTAGGGTGATGACATCTCCGCCATTTCCTGCCCAGAATGCACGCGCTTCGGTCTCGTTCAGAGCGAGCGCTTAGCTCTGGCCGGTGCTTTGGCGCCATTTTGAGGCCCATCTTGCACGTGCTGGCAGTTTTCAATACAAGAATGGTTGTCTTCACCCTATGACAGACGCACATGGAGGCACCCTAATCTCGCCGCCAATAGGGGTATTCACTCTACTCAATATTTGAGGGCGCTGTTAGAGCGCATGCTCAGAACGGGCTCGCATTAATATGTTGATAAGACCGGCAATCTTGATGGTGTGGAAGGAACGTTGCAAAAGAACTGTGGAAGCTCGGCATCAGCACGCGCTCAGCAGTCGTGCGCACTGCTATGGCCGCCAGTGAATACTCCCTATTACGGTAGATCTGAAAATACAAAGTGGCGTGCGCAATAGACCTATTGGTATGTTACCCAAGCATCAAGGAGAATGCAGGGATTGGTGTTCCACGCGCCGCACGTGCTGGCCTCAGCAGTAGCAACTTTTCTAAAGCAAAAGCCTAAAACAAATGGCATCTTGCACGCGCCTTCGTCAACGCTTTATTTTAGTTATATATTTCGAATCTTTTATACGGGGAAGGCGTGCCCGTGTGGCGCGTGGAACACCAATCCCTGCGTTCTCCTTGATGCTTGAGTAATATTCGAGACGTGCGCGATCGAAAGCGTCGCTGTGGTCGGCCGGCCATGATTGGCCGAATGCTGACTATGACGTCAGGAAAGGATTTCTCATCGACGAAAATAAGACGAATGTAAGAGCTTGAATTGTGATGGTGTTGGCAGTTTCGCTTTGAGAGGGCAATGACTTCAAGCTTCTACCATGCTCATTGCAAACACCATCGAACTTGTTGTTCGCAAGGTAATGACGTCACGAAAGGAAGCCATGGGAGGGCGCCACCAAAACATCTCGCCGCTAATAGCAAATGGTCTATAAGCACAATAAAATTGGCAAGTCTATCAATTTTAAGCAGTCTCTTGGAAGAGAACATTCTATCAGTTATAGACTTGCCAGCTTGTTGGCGTTTTTGCGCACGCCACTTCGTAGTATTTTCAGACCCGTAATTTTTTGAAGGGGTATATATTGATTCGCCACTATTTTTTGTCCAAAATGATTGGACGCACAGTTCGTCTGAAAACCATCGGGCGTGCATTTATTATATATCTTTCCCGGTTTTCAAAGAGAACATACTCGTATTTCAACTTGAAAAAGTAATGTATACATTGTGGTGAGAACCAACGATTATAATTCGGCCGAACAAGTGCCATTTTATCCGACCAGCTGAACAAGCATGATCGAAAATGACGATGTTTTGGGCCTGTACCTAGCGCCACCGCGCACGGAAACAGCCTCTAACCATTTGTTTCTTTATCTCAGTCTCTCCCGACCACTGATTTCTATTGTAGTAGGATCAGTGCTCCCGACAAATCCCGCTTCTCATCCTCTGCGTCTTTTCCGCTGCGGTTGGCGTGCGTTTCAGTTGCATGTGACCACGTGACGTTTCGTAGTAAACGTAATTTCCTCCACACCATTGTATTTGCGGTTCAAGCCCAAGCTGATCTGACAGTTTTAGATTGCAGTTCTTTAAAATAAGCGTTCGATGTAAAACAATCCGTGTTTAACAACTCGGTCACCCCATGTGGAGGAGGCCTACACTGCAGCTTGCCACCAGGTTCCCGCGAACTTTGAGCGTTTTTTTCTTTCTCGGTAATGAACATCCTCTTCATCTGAGTTCAGGAAATTATTGTTCAGTGTTTGTGCGCGTTTCGGCAAAGAGCTGTTCATAGGTGACAGCGGGACTTCTGCCTAATGTGGACGACCTTCTTCGTTCTTGTCTTCGCGCTTGCGTTGGCCTTTAATGCCAGCGTCGGCCTTCGCATCTGTCGCGGATTGCATCTTTGAAGTCCGATTTCATCACAATGAAGAGACTGCATGCAAGCTGCTTGTGAAAATCGAGGGAACGTTCGTCTACATTGATCCGTCCGGCTTCCGTCTCAGTCTCCACGGTCCTTCGTGTTTGTTTCTTATTTCTTCAGCATGAGAGCAGCGCGTTTTTATGTCATATAGTTTGCTTTACGTTTCACAGAGCAGTAGCACGTTTGTTAATGTTTACGGAATGGGTTGTGCGTGCTGCAATGTACGAAACGTCGAGGTGCGTTAGAAAGCACACTGGTTTGTCTCAGTCTATTTGCGACGGTTTATCGCAACACGGGTATACAACTTTTAAAATTGACAATAATAAAGAAGTTTCCGAGAAATATTTTACATAATTGATTCAGGTTACTTTGGCATTCTGCAATTTTAATTCGTAGGTCAGGTTAGGTTTTGCCGAGCGTGATTGAAAGCCGTACTCTGTGTGGCTGTCTAGACAAAAGGGAGTACAGTTTCCTAGGGCAACACCCGAGAACATAATATGAATCAACATAACTCCATTCATTTGTGGCTCCATAGCTGTCATGGTTTGCTCGCGAAAACTGCCCTTTCCTACGTGTTCAAATTATTCAGTTTGGTGAGACACAAGAGCCTACTTTCAATAACGGTTCGCCACAACTAGCCTGACGCGCGAAGTAAACTGGACCGAAGTAACGTCCGTCAATAGACCTATTGCTGTCTTACCCAAGCATCAAAGAGAATGCAGGGATTGGTGTTCCACGCGCCGCACGTGCTGGCCTCAGCAGTAGTAACTTTTCCAAAGCAAAAACCTAAAACAAATGGCATCTTGCACGCGCGTTCGTCAATGCTTTCTTTTGGTTATTTACTTCGAATCTTTTATACAGGAAAGGCGTGCGCGTGTGGCGCGTGGAACACCAATCCCTGCATTCTCCTTGATGCTTGGGTAAGACAGCAAATGGTCTATCACGCTGCACATACATCAGGGAAGCGATTTGTCATCGACATTATTAAATAGACCATTTGCTGTCTTACCCAAAAATCAAGGAGAATGCAGGGATTGGTGTTCCACGCGCCACACGCGCACGCCTTTCCTGTATAAAAGAAGCGAAGTAAATAACCAAAAGAAAGCATTGACGAACGCGCGTGCAAGATGCCATTTGTTTTATGTTTTTGCTTTAGAAAATTTACTACTGCTGAAGCCAGCACGTGCGGCGCGTGGAACACCAATCCCTGCATTCTCCTTGATGCTTGGGTAAGACAGCAAAAGGTCTATTGACTACTGGCGGATACCGAAACAACTGAGCTGTGTCGCGGATGCTGATCGCGTGATGTCGGCGAGCTTCCGCAATTCTTTGGCTACGTGCATTCCGCACCATCAAGACTGCCGGTCTTAGCAGGCTATTAATGTGAGCTCGTTATGAGCATGCGCACTACACATCGCCCTCAAATATGGCGTCCAGTGCACCCCCCCCCCCCCATATATTTCACCGATATCGGTTACTAACGGTCCTTGGCTTAATCCCACTGTTGTGCGTGGGCACGTCGGTTTCGGTTTCATCTTTTCGGTTATAAGGAAAGAAATACGCGGCCGTGTCGTAAAAAGAAATAATAATTAGGTAGTGTCTATCTCGCTGTAGTCGCCTTTGATGGTCGAATGAAGGTCCAATCAAAGCGCCTAGATATTGGCAATCCTCTTTGCATTCGTGCAAAAAGATCTGGCTCCACTTCGAGCGACCCGGCTCGCAAGCATGGAGTGAGCCATGGTGACCTCTCTGACTTGACTGCAGCCGGTTGCGTCAGAAGTCTGCGGCATTGAGCCTTGTCTGCAATCCCTACTTGAACCTTTCGAAAGGTAGGCAGGGTCTTTTTGTTAGCTCCAATAACCTCCTGAACACTTTTTTTTTGCCTCCTGAAACATTATTAGCCCAAGCAGCTTCGGCTAGAAAGAACTGTTTCTTTAATTTTTTTTTAATAATAGGCTGTGGCCTAAGTTGCAAAGTATACCGATGTCAGGAATTGTACGCCTGCTGTAAAAAAAAAAAAAATGACGCTGCAAAGCCGCCGAAGCTTTGTCGAAGGTAGGAAGCTCGCGCTGGAGTCCAGACAACTGAAGCTCTCCTGCCCTTATCCTGTCGATGACTAGAGTGAAAATCACCTCCCTTATTTATGTTTCATTACAGTGGACCCGATGAATTAACATATATATATATAAAAATATTGACCGTGGAAAACAAATTGGGAATTCACCGAGTTCATTTGCCACTGCCAGTAAAATAATAAATGCAATTAAGGTTTACCGAGCAAATCTAAAGTACTAACTGGCAAAAAGCTCGTCCAATGCAAAGGCGGGCGAGCTCTAGTAGTGAACGACTGCTGGACTCTGACTTCAATACTGTTTTACCAGGATGAACGAAACTTCTGTGTGAGGCATGCCCGAATGCGTTTAAAAAAGTTAAGATCTTTTTTTTTAAGCAATTGTAATTGACCACGTTACAAATTACTTCAGGAATGCAACTGAGCTGCAGTTACAGCTACTTAAATTATAGTGAAATTAAAAAAAGGCATTTATAGTTACTAAAAATGCAACTAATTCCAATATTCACCTACTTCGCAATAATGTATTTTAGAGCCCTGTGTTGTGTTAAAGGTTTCGTCGCTACCACGATACACTGACGCACCTTCGGGGGGCGTGGAATTTGGCGCTATTTTTGTTCCGAGGTTCGAGACTGTCTGCATTTCGCATTTGTTTATTTATTACTTTTGTCCTCGGGGCTAGGCGCACTTAAGTGGGTCATGAAACGATAATGAGTTTGAACGTTGCGCACTTTACGCAGACATATTAACGCAAGTACACACGCGTGCAGCCCCACCGAGCCAGACGCTCCTTTTGTCGTGGCGTAATTTAAAGAATGGAGGCGGCAATAAAGCGTGTTGATTCCCTTCAGTCTCTCCTTCCCAATGCTCATCAGCATATTCACGGGGAACATGGTGTTTAGTTACAGACATCACAGCGGGCTGACGATGGTTGTATATCTGGATGATGAATTGTTCACGAGCACTGCGTGAGCACTCGGCTCGGTTATAATCAATTCTTGGCTCGGGGTTGTGGCTCGCGTTCAATCGCTGCTGTGACGGGAATAGCGCCGAACTCCATCTGTGTCCAGAGCTGCGCATCCCACGGCCTGTGCATTGCCATTTCCAGCGCCTGCTCGTTTTAGGGGCGAAGCTTCTTAGGGGCTATTCGCGACTCCAGCAAAACGAACGACACCTAGCGGGAAAACACTGAACTGGCCGGGCCAGGTCCTTTCGCGATTTCTGCTAGTCTCTTCTGGCTTCCGTGTTTGCATGTTGTCGGTGGATTGCGCGACAGGACAGTTCTACCGGTGTCTGTGTCGTAACCGTAGTATCGCCTTGTGACCCAGGTTGCTCTGCACGCGACCTATGGAACCGCGTGAGCCAGACATTCTGCGTTTCTCAACGTTCATCAGCACAGTGGAAGGACAGTGGGCAATCCTTTCCTCGTTTCCTCGAAAAAAGTCAAGCCTCTCGAAGCTCGCTTACCCCAACACATCGCCGGAGGTTCGAAACGTGGAGAATAAAAAGCGGGGCGAACAATTTGGAGTCCAATTCCCCTGATGCCCCAGCGTTGTGCGTTGAGCTGGCACATGGCACGCCACGACCTGGATTCGACCGCCATATTTGCCCGATAGTGGCGTCCCCTATAGGTCGCTGGAGTCGCGAATAGCCATGTCCGTATGTAGCTCCGGCCAGAGCCGTGTATACAGAGAGTTTGGTCAATGGGAGGCGCGGGCAGAGCCAGGGCGTGCGTCAGACTCAGAAAGAGGGCTTGGCATCCTCTCTTGACCAACCAGAAGCCAGAAAAGAATCCCCTAGCGGTGGTAGCGAGAAACAGTTCTGATCAAAGGTATATGTTCGTATATGGTTTTAATAAGCGCGTAAGAGTGAAGTGTAGTAACTCTTCGTGGTCGAAAATAGGGTGCACGTGTTGTTTTCATCATGATCATGCTGAAAGATGTAAAAAACGAATGCGCCGCTCAACTCTGTTTTGCTCGAACAGAGTGTGACCTCTCGGACAGCAGATTCCCGGCCCTCGGCGCTTGTCGTACGGATTATGTCGATCGTTCCGCTAGTCGCACTCTTCCACCATCATTTTGGATGAGCTTGTTTGAAACATCACGTGTGCCATATTTTCAGTCACCGAGAGTTACTCCGATGCAGTTATCAGGTTTGTTCCTCGCGACCACCGCCAGGGTAATATTTCCGGCTTCTGGTTGGTCACATTCGAATTTCTGAAGACGCCCTGGAACACGCCCAGCCCGCTTTCGGCCAATGGCGCCTCCTCATTTGTCTCCTATGCTTCCCAACGAATGGCCAAACTCTCTACATATACGGCTCTGGCTCCGGGGTCCGGTGCTCGTGCTCCTGCTTGAGAGCTCACGTGCTCACGAGCACGTGAGCACGAGCTCACGTGCTCGTGTAAAGCAAAAAAAAAATGAAAAAAAATTTTGTTTGCGCAGTTAACAGGATTTGAACCTGTGCGGGGAGACCCCAATGGATTTCTAGTCCATTGCCTTAACCACTCGGCCACGACTGCGGGACGAGTAGGGGGCTTTGAGATGTGGTAGTAACTCAAGAGTTGGGGATGTCATGGATGAAACGTTGCATGTAGCCGCTCAACGTCTATAGAGGAGAGGGCCCTGCGGTTAAATGCGTATATAATCGCGTTAAACTTTGCATGCATTGGCTCAACGTTTATAGACAAGAGGGCGCTGCGGTGAAATGCGTATATAATCGCGTTAAACTTTGCATGCATTGGCTCAACGTTTATAAACGAGAGGGCGCTGCGGTCAAATGCTCAAATGCGTATATAACCACGTTTTATACCACATATTCTCTTTCTGACATGGATGAAAACGAACGAAAGGCTCGGCATGCTGCGGCTCAGCGTCTACGGAGACAAGCACCACCAGGGCCCGTTTGCTCGAAGCGCTAACCGCGGTTAAAGTCAGCCGCAGTACCTAGGAGAGGGATTTTAAATCACGTGTCTGGCTCGGTAGGGATGCGGGGAAACATGGCGGTGCCCCGGTGAGTGAGCGCGCCGCTCGCTTTGGAACTAATATGTCGTTGTAGCTGCAATATCGGGTTCGTTAGTCAGCAACAAATGGTGCAGGAGGCTTTCGCGTTGCCCTAGTTCACTTAAATCGCAAAGCATGAGCAATGACCTCACCGCATTTTTTAGATAGTCTCTCGACTCTGGCCATTCCTAAGCCTAAATGAACGCAATAATTGTCGGCATGGCAACGTCTTTGGAAAGTGCATTGCCTTGCCCCAATCGGCCGGCTATTGATAGCACACAAAAGCAGACAGCGTCCCAATAGACCTTCTTTCTAAATTACCCAAGCATCGAGGAGAACGCTGGAAGTGTAATTCTAGGGTTCCGCGCGCTGGCGTTCCTCTTATAAAATATTCGAAGTAAAGAATCATAAAAAGGCTTTGACGAACGCGCGTGCAAGGCAAATTTTGTTTTAAACTTTTTGGTTTAGAACAATTGCTACTGCAGACGCCAGCAGGTGCAACGCGTGTAACTACACTCGTAGCATGCACCTCGGTACTTGGGAAATTTAGAAAAAGGTCTATGGACCTTTTTCACATACCGACGGCACCAGGCGGTGGCTGCACGAACTAAAAATCGAGGAAGGGACCTACCTGCGCTACCAATCGATAATGGGAGCTACGCTACCAGTTTCTTCGTTCTCTGAGCAGCAGGGCGTGCCCAACGCGCCGTCCAAGTGGGGCATCCATGGCGTCCACTTAAACGTCGTGTTATTCTTTCCGTCCGCTTTCTTCTTTTTTTTTTTTTTTGCGTAACACAATTATATGTATGCTGCAATTACGTTTTCTACTCGCTGATCCACAGCCTCCTTCCGAATTTCCTCGATTTTTCGTGCAGACTTCCGCCGCTTGGCATCGGGCGCTCGCGCGTGCGCAGAACGCTTCTCGGAAAAGGTCCATTGGGACGCTGTCTGCTTTTGTGTGCTATCAATACCCAATCCAAAGACGTTGCCATGCCGACAATAATCGCTTTCATTTAGGCTTAGGAATGGCTAGAATCGAAAGACTATCTGAAAAATGCGGCGAGGTCATTGCTCATGCTTTGCGATTTAAGGGAGGTAAGGCAAAGCGAAAGCCTCCTGCACCATTCGTTGCTGACTAACGCGCCCGATGTTGCAGCTACAACGACATATTAGTTCCAAAGCGAGCGGCGCGGTCACTCACCGGGGCACACCGCCATGTTTCCCCGCATTTCTACCGAGCCAGTCACGTGATTTCAAAATCCCACTCCTAGGTACTGCGGCTAACTTTAGCCGCGGTTAGCGCTTCGAGCAAACGGGCCCAGAGCTTCGCCCAAATCAACATCATTCACCACGTGGAAATGCGGTCAACATTTTTTTTTTTTTTTTTACTTAAGCGCGTTAAGAGAAAAAGCGAATGCGAGTTTTGTGGGTTATAATTATGTAGCTATACCCGTTTTCACCTCAAGAACCGTAGTAAAAAAAGTCCCGCTCCACGCGGAGCACTACTACTGTCCCCCTTTATGTGGATGATTCAGATATATGTCGGTAAATCTTAGATTAGATACTGTAAAACCCTTTAATTTCGCGGCCCCTGTTTTTCGCGAATCGGTCACAAAGGACAGAATCGCGGCCACTAAATTTCGCGAATTCCAGTTGCCTGCATTGAAACTCTTAAAGATCGAAATTTTCGCCTGCCCTTAAATTTCGCGAATTTTTCAATTCGCGAAATTCGCGAAAATTAAGGGCTCGCGAACATTAAGGGTTTTACAGTATGTGTTATCTTATCGAAACGTACACGTTCCAAACTCCAAAAGCATCGCTTTTCATCCGATAACCAAATCTCGTAAGAACTACTTCGCTCCGCGTATGAACAATGGGGAAAACGTGCGTCTTTCTTGAGGTGAAAACGGGTATAGATGGATTTATTTATGTGCCTGCTAACGGCCGAGTAGCCTGGGCAGCAGTGCACTGTCCCGTAAAAACACGTATGAAAGCAGACGATGCAGAACAATAAAATTAAGCGAAAACGTGTTTTTAATAAACGAGGCATTGTACCGTGGGCATCAATATGAGCTGACTCAACGGAACGCCGGCCACAGCTGTAAAAATCCCGCATGGGGCGTCCCTAATATGATACGCTGTGGGGAGCGAGGCTGGCACGGACAGCCGCAATTTCATGCCAAGGGGGAGGGAGGGTGTTGCTACCTAACAAGACTAGTCGAGAAAAAAAATTAGGGCTCTAATCCACGCTGTGAATGTGGTTGGACAGCGACGCTGTGGTATCACCTGCGACGATTGCCCACTGCACTAGCCCCCTTTTTGGGCAAACACCACCAGGTGGTGTTCCAGTCTTTAACGTCCCAGAAAAATTCCGGTTCATAAAAAAAATAAAAAATAAAGGCCTTAACACCGCTGCTTGAAATGTAGATGAGACGTTTAACCACCAATTCTAGGTGTACGCCAAAAGAACGAAGGAGTGCGAGATCTGTTAAATGTATCGAGTTTTCTTGTAAACTAACTTGCCTCCTCCAAGATGTAATATTGTACAGACAAAGGCCCTCGTTAAATCTCCAACCTTGTTGTCCGTGTATCATTTATGTTTTCTAGCACTCGTGACATAAGCAAGCTCAACAGGCTTGCAAAGACGGTGCAACCGGAAGTCGCTTGGGACGCAAGCGGCAGTTCATGTTTGTAAACAGCAAAAGGGTCTACACCAAATGATTGACGAAAGAAAAGTAAATACACAGTACCAAAACTTTTTTATATACGAAAGGCTAGTGACTTCACTTCTCACGTGGCAAGCTGCCGTCGCCGCGGCAGCTTGCGTAACATTAATCGGCACATTGATACTTTAGACTCATGTTGCTGTAAAAAAATCTATCTCCAAACTCCAGTCTAAGGACATGCTTTTCGAGTAAGTCTTGTCAAATTATGAGGCTGGAGAAAATCAGCCTCCTGCGTTAAGTCCTTATTTCGAACTCTTTTTGTTCGCGTTCCGCCCAATGAAAAGCATGCGGGAAGGGCCTCAACACGCACCTTGTATCGCTGCGCCGCAGTGTTCTTCCGCAGCATAAAGGCCGTCTACTTTCATCGCCGTCACCATCGCAACGAACGCCGATTTTCTGGACGCCGTCTGCTAGCCAAAGTTTAAGAGTTTTGTAATGATCAGCCGCAGACTATCGCCGTAACACGCTCCCCAGTGATACACGCGCCATTCGAAAAGGTAATTCGGCGTTCGTTGCCATGGTGATGGCGATGAAAGCAGACGGCCTTTTGCTGCGGAAGAACACTGGGCGCAGCTATACGAGGTGCGTGCTGAGGCGCTTCCCGCATGCTTTTCAATGGGCGGAACGCGAACAGAAAGTGCTCGAAATAAGGACTTCACGCAGAAGGCTGGTTTTCTCCAGCGCCTCATAATTTGACGAGCCTTACACGAAAAGCGTGTTTTGTTGGCCAACCCGCGCCCTATTTTTTTTATCCGTAACAATTGTTTAAAGCAGTGGTTCTCAACCATTAATGTTTCGCGAACCCCTTGTAGATCGGTGGAGATGATGCAGGACACCAGTCGTGGTGAGGGGAAGAAAAAGTGTAGGGTAATTATGATAGGGATTTAATAAATTGATGTAACTAAGGGCTAGTGTGAAGTAGACTCGCTTTATTGACATATACACGAGAAAGTTCACCGGAAAATCGGAACGTTTCCTCTCAATCTGTGAAAGTACAACTTTTATTGCCGGGCTTGACTGATGATGCTAGGCTTCGCGGAGTCCTAGAATGCCTTCGCAGACCCCAAAGGGTTCGCGGACCCCCTTTTGAGTACCACTGGTCTAAAGTATCAAACTGTCTAGTAACCTTTACCGAGGAACATATGCAGTCCCCAATGAAAAATACACCAGGCAATCCTGGAGTGACATCAGAGAATCCTGGTGTGACACCAGAATATTTGGTGTGCCCACCAG
>JAZHYW010046904.1:0-12297 GCA_037355805.1 Ixodes ricinus
CCTACGTCATTAAAATTGCATGCTGGGAGGGCCGTCGCCATTACGCCGTACCAAATCGTCATCGCTGCATCGGAAGTTCCCTGGAGTTGCCGTCAGTCGGCCTCGCTGAGCGAAGGTTTCGCTACGTAGAATGGTTGCATGTGCGGTAATTAATTGTGCAAACAGGACTAAAAGCAACAAGCGTCGTGATCGTAACACTGTCAGTGATGCGAGATTTTTCAAAGTACCGAAGGTGATCTCCGCTCAGTGTCGGCGGACACACGAACTGTCAAAGAAGCGAAGGAGCATGTGGCTTGCGAAGATTAGCCGGGCCGACCTGGTCGCGAACGTGAACACACAGGTGTGCAGCGAGCACTTTGTTACAGGTAAGAAATGCTTCTTGTCGTTCTCCGTTTTCGGGACGCGTTCACCCGGTTGCTGTCGCAAAATTGAATGTAAAACTCGGCGCATCATTGTCTGCTGCGCCGAGTTTCGCGAACGTGAGCGCGTCAGCGAATGGCGTTTTTTCTTTGTTTTACAGGAGCTCCTTCTAAGTTGTTCGATGACACGAACCCTGACTGGGCGCCGAGTTTGAAGCTCGGTTACACGGACGAAGGAGATCGCTCAGCCTCGAGTCGCAGCGCTCGATTTAAAAGGACACTACAGCGCGCCGAGACGAACACCCCAGCACATCCTCTTGGGCAACAAGACGTGGATGGGGACGGCACCGGTAATTCACTCTGCAGATTTTTGTGCAAGTTGCTTCGTTTCTGTGACCAGCTATTTTCATCACGTACAGCTGATCGCGAACGCTGTTATTTTTTTGTTTCCTTGATACTCCAACAGATACTGAGCACACGACCGGGCACTGCACAAACCCCCAGGTCATTGAGGATGTGAGCACTCCTGAGGAGACTGGTAATTTTATGTTTTTTCTTTCTGCTGTCGTCCTTTGCTTAAAGTTGGAATTATGTTACAATCTCCGGTAATTACAACAATTCCCTCAACAGTGCTCGGGTTTTTGTAGCGGAGAATGTTTCATTCTCACTGCTGCGTCTCAAGTGCTCGGTAACGAGGGCTCAATTTCTCATTGCAGGCATCAGTGTCCAAACTGAACAAACAGCCGCACACATTGCTGCCATAGAGAAAGAACTCGTCGCTGTCAACACAGAGGTTTATTCGCTGCGCCAAGCAACAGAAGATCATGAGCTCACGCAAGCAGCCCTCCAGCGAGACGCCAAGAAGGTTAAATGCTACACTGGACTGGACAGTTTCGACATTCTCCTTGGAGTGTATCACTTGCTTGAGTCATTCATTTCTCATTCTCCACTCAACAGCCTTAGCAAGTTTCAGGAGTTTCTAGTGTTACTCATGAAGTTGAGACTGAATGCAACATTTCAAGACATGGCCTTTCGTTTTCGTGCGTCGGAAGCGACAATCTGTCGGGTTTTTGACCGTTGGCTGCATGTGGCCTACTGTCGCTTGAAGGGCCAAATTATCTGGCCAGAAAGGACAACCCTACAGCGAACCATGCCACAGTCCTTCTACGACGCGTTTGGGGCAAAAGTGGCGGTCGTGGTAGACTGTTTTGAGATAAAGATTGAGCGGCCCTCGTCTCTACTTCCGAGGGCACAGACGTGGTCGCAGTACAAGTCAAGCAATACCGCCAAGTTTTTGATAGGAGTTGCGCCACAAGGGGCCATTACATTCATTTCTGAGGGATGGGGTGGCAGAACGAGTGATAAACATATAACCGAACACTGCGGCATCCTGGACAAGCTCAAGCCAGGGGATGTTGTTCTAGCCGACCGGGGGTTCGACATTTCAGACAGTGTGGGACTCCATCGTGCCAAGTTACACATACCTGCATTTACGAAGGGAAGAAGCAGTTAAGTGTATGTGATGTCGAAACAACGAGGAAGCTCGCCAACGTGAGAATACATGTTGAGAGAGTCATTGGATTGGTAAGGAACAAGTATGTGATTTTGAAGAGTACCCTACCAATCGACTTCGTAGCTTGCCGACAGGGTGATCTACCAGCAGTCGATAAAATAGTAACCGTGTGCTGTGCCCTATCAAATTTCTCTCCCCCTGTAGTACCGATGAACAAGGTAGCTGAGGACTGAGGCACTTGTGTCATGCTGTTTCTGAATCCTTCAAATGTTTCCAGTCTGAACTATATTGAAACAAGAGATGTACTTTGGATGCTATCCATTTTTCTATTACATTTGTTTGATTGACGCTCACTTCTCGCAATCGCTTGAATAAACTGTTGCAAACTTGAACTGGGCTGCTGTGACTAACTGCAGCATGTTATTTAGCATATATTGTGTTGATTGGATCTAACCACTAATGTAGGTTACGAGCTGCCTTTATTTGGAATCTGCCGTTTCTTTTTGCAGGATTGCTAACATGCTAGGCGTGATCTTATGGAACATGTTCCCACCAGTTTTCATGCACATTGCATTAATGCACATTGTATTGCATGGAACATTGCAGTCGTATAAGCCTTGGATAGGGAAATAAAGGAGGAGGCAGTTGATCACGCACAGGGACGGCAGTTGTTTACCTGCACACTGGCTAGAAGAGATACTACATGGTGGCCACAGTTTTAATGATGCTCATCCTTGAAAGATATCCAGAGAATCCCGCAGGTAAGGGGGCACCCTGCAGTCAGAGCTGTGAAGTCTTGTTACTAAAGGCAGTGTGAATTAATAGGAACCCACCAGCATCCCCGTGTCCGCCTGTCAATTGCCAGAATCGTTCTTCATCAAATCTGAACACTGGCCTCGATGGATTCAACGCTTTGAACGATTACGGGCCATAGGTGGACTTTACAGAGCGATGTTAAAAGAATGTGCCTTAATACCTTAATCTACTACATGGGTGAGATAGCAGAAGTCATTCTGCGCTCACTTAGGCTCACCCAGAAGCTCTTACTACAATACGACTCTGTCAAGACGGCTCAATGTTTGACGGGAAAGATAAATAAAAAAAAATTACTTCGCTGCTTCACAGTCTGGGCAGTACCAGTGCTTCTTTTTTGGAGCACGTGTAAGTCCAAGGCACGTGAAGTGGAACCACTTGAACTTGCAGTCCTTGGCGTCGCAAGCAACCATTTTCCCTGACTCGGGCCCCCTGCAGAAGCAAAAACTGCTCGGCTCACGTCCCTGCTCTTCTTCGGGTGCAGTGCTTCTTGTGAAATAGCGCGACAGCAGCTCCGGCAGGATAGCACTTACAAACAACCGAGTTCCTCTCGGCAGCACTTGGGACCAAAAGGTCTCGTCCCTGAACACACGTTCTATATGAATGTCTTTCAGAGTCCACACAACAAAGTCGCAGTAGGCAACGTTGCAAACAGCCATTTGAGTCTGCACTTGAAAGAAGTACATATGATCACGCTTTAGCGATAGCCGGCCATCCACACGTTCTAAGCAGAATTTTGGGTCCGCACACAGATCCTGTGCTGCAGAGTCCTCTGGCGGGCACGTCACTTGTCCACTTTTGCAGCCGTTGCACTGTGCCGACGGAGCCGACGGATTCGTGTTGAATGCGGTACCAGAACCAGAGTCCAGTTTTTTGGGACCATGCAGTGCCGATTCCCGCTGAGTGTACGGGCACTTTACTTCTAGGAGCCCACTGCCGCAGCAGTCGCAGTGTAGTGCGGCGTCTGGGCTGGCTGCGATGTGGGGGTACTGTGTGCTTAGGTAGAGCCCACACCTCCGGTGTGTGAAGTTAGCATGGGCTCCTTTCACCCTGCCCACATAACACTGAACGGCCTCGTCTTCGTGATCTAGCCCCCATCTGGTAGCCGGTGTAGAGAACTTGTGCTCTTCTGGATAACATATGCGCTTGATCAAGCTGAGCGACGGCTTCTCCACAGAAGTCGAGCACACTGCCTTCATTGTGGACGCAGTTATTCGTCCAGCCCGATAAGTGTACCACTTTGTGCACTTTGACTGTGCTCGTGTGGTGGCTTCAGCGAACTTCACCATGGCAGCATTGACAACGAAATCCGCAAAAAATGCCTCTGCACGTTCAATGAGCTTGTCGAGTGTCTCGGAGAGTGCTTCTTGTGAAAAAAGTCCTCGCAGTATGCTTGGTTCCCTGGCTTGCGGAGGGGGAAGACATCATTTCGTCCTTCAATCATCAGCAGCAAGGACGGTTTTCCTTCTGCAGAAGAACATATGTCGTACAGCTTCGTAAGCTCATCTTCCGACGGTTCTGGAATTGGCTGTCTTGTGTGAGCAGTAATCTCTTCCTCACGGCAGCTTTGTAAGCGATTCTTCTTGCTTCTCGCCGAAGTGAAGTCAATTTCTCTGATTCTTTTATAGTCCACACTCTGCGTGTATGCAGGTAGCCACATGTTCTCCTTTTGAGTGCAGGTTGAGGAATCTCTAATCCTGACGATTGCTTCAATGGCGAAGAGTGTTGCACCGACGTGTGAACAGGCTTCTCCAGCTCCAGCCATGCAAGTACAGTGCGCAGTAACGACGCTGCCATCCCCACGTGCAAGGATCCAAACCTTGGCTGGGGTCTCCCTCAGCCTTTGGGAGTGGTTCACCTGAAATGACAAAAAGATAGAATGCCAATGAAAAACAAAGGTGCACACACAGTAAAACAAGGCCAATGTTGTGGTTCAGCCCTCCTTTCTGGTGGCCGAACTTCCTCGAGCGTAGCCTTTACTGTGCATATTCTACGAGCAGTACACAAGCGTCGCGAGCGAGCGGAAACGAGTGAGCACAGCTTCATTATACTTCGTTTCACTTTATCTGCGAGCGAAGCCAAAGCTAGAAGCGCGAGACCAGTGCTTTTTGCGTTTCTCCCCAGCTTGCGCGCTCGAGCAAAGCCTGAACGCACGGAGCTTCCGTGCTCGCGCTTCCAGCTTTGCCTTCGCTCGCACATAAGGTGAAACGAAGTATAACGGCAGGTTTTGGCCACCAGAAAGGAGGAAGGATATGACGTCACGTGCAACCCATGCATAGACGGAAAACACGGTAACGTGGCGCGAGGTCTGTGGGCTTTGTGCGCAAAAAAAAAAAAAAAAGTGAGCTCCGACAAAATTGTTTAGGAAACGTTCGGGCTTCGTTGTTTACGTTTTATGTTCTGAGAAACAATAAGGCATTCTGCACAGTGTGAGCGCGAGCGGGCCATGTGGTCGGCGGCGAGGGAGGGGAGAGAATGAGCGCGGCCTGCGCGGTGACATTCGACACGTCCACACCATTACGTGCACGTGTGGTCGGCAGGCGAGGGGAAAATGGGAGAGAATGTAGTCAAAATGTAGTTACCCCTCGGAGAGGAGGGAACGGCATATGGAGAGGAAGCTCGCGTCACTTTTCCAGGGAACCAGAGAAGAAAAAAAAAATCCTCTTGAGAGTCGGGACCACTTGTCTTCTGAGCTAACGTGGAACATTCCTCCCCCCCCCCGTCTTGGGGAGAGGGAACTGCCAAGGGTCTTGAGCGATCTCGCAGAGGAGGCGATAACTGGAAAAGGGAAGAAAGAGGAGGCGGCGTTTCGAAAGTCGGGTTGGTGGCCGGGGATCGCCCAACCCTGCGCGCGCGGGAGATGCGAGGCGCAGCCGTATTTTTTCTCCCGCCTTTCCCTCAGCCAACCGAGGTAGCTATACTTCGTTTCAGCTTCCGTCCGAGCGCAGCCAAAGGCTGAGGGACGGTTCGCAACTTCGAGAAGAGCATTCCTACGCGCCACAAAGTAGTCCGCAAAAGTAGATATATATATATATATTCTTTAAGTAGCTGTTTTGTGCGTAAACGTTTCACAATATTCCAGATGTGTACTGCTGAGAACGATTTGCAACTAAAGGAATGAATTATCTGAGGTTTATGTTTTTATTAATATATGTCAATGCATGTGGTTTGGTGAAAACACGTACATCCGCTGGCAACACTGCAGCAGCGCTCGCTCGGTTTTTCTGTGTGATTTCGTTCCCGTCGTTCCCGTAATGGCCGAATCATGTGCTTCGCTACTTTCCTCATCGAGTCGTTTCAAAACGTCCTTTCGCAAAGGCAGGTTTGGGCGTCAGGCGCGAAAGGTCGTGATGAATGTCTACTTTCAAATTCGGCAGGAGACTCCGGCCGCGTCGTACCGCGAATGCGTTGTAAACAAGAAAAACGTCCGGGCCACTAAAATTCACTGATAAGCGGCGAAATCAGGGCACCTCTTTACTTGCCGATTACATTAAACGCCGAGAAGCTGGTGGAAAGGCCTGCGCCTTGAGCCCCGGTGTATCCAAACAATACAAGGAAACATCAACGGTCCGGTCATCGGGCACCTCGCAATGTGTACTTACATCTCGAAACTATGCCGAAAAGGATCGAAAGCTCGGACACAGACGCCAGCGGCCAGCCTAGTACTGACATCCCCTATGACTAAATTTCAGAACGTGAAAGGGCACGTTTTAAATCTGTAGCAGACGATACCGTTGATACACCCGTAGCAGACGAAATACTCGGCGAGCGCGGGCGGCGCTGACGACCAGCGACGAAGCGGAGTGATACAAAAGTGCAGGCGAGATCGCGTGACCTACTGCCGGCGTGTGATTGGCTCCGGCCACACGTAGCTTTGGCTGCGCTCGGACGGAAGCTGAAACGAAGTATAGAGCGGAGTTCTGGTACAGAAATGTTGTAAGCTCAGCGTCCTTGCGTATGTTCCACGGTTTCACCTCTGACTTGCTTCGGAATTAATTTCCATAGCTTTTTATTTTTATTAGTATCCCGTAGTTTGTTTTGCTTATTTTCGTAGCACAATTGTACTTCGACTTGTGTAAGTTATTGCTTCCATTTCTCCGCGTAATTCGAGTATTTTTTTTTCTCTCTTAGTTACAGTCAGTCGTGTTCCTCTTTTATGCGATAACGAAAGAGGAACATGGAAGACAAACAGAAAACACAGGCTTTCGTATAATTCAGCTCTGTAGCTCCTTTGTTTTCTTCCTTTAGTTACTAGCCCGTTTCGATTATTTTTCTAGCTGCTTTTCTTGTGGAAGTCGTGCCTGCATCTGTGTAATTCAAGAATTACTTCTGTTGAGCTAGTTTGCACTAGGTTCTTCTTGTTTGTATTGCTTCCATAACGATCGTTTGGTTCCATTCATCGGCGTAGCTCGTTTACAACCCGTTCATTCTTCCCACAAGTCGTCATGTACGCGCTCGTTCGATTTCTTGAAGGCCACGATCCCCATATGCGGCATGTGATAGTAGTGACATTTAGGATTTTCGTCCTGCGGATACTTCAGACTTTGACAACAAATCAATTTACAACGCATTCTGACGTGACGGCGTGGAGGACAACACGGGCTTTTACTCCGCACAGGTCCTGGCACTTGGAAGTGAGTACCAACGATTTAATCAACTCTTTTCTTTGTTGTTTTTAGTTCCACATTTATATTCTGACTTTTGTACTGACTTCTAGACACGAAAGAAGTAGTCAAAGACCTACCAAAAAAGGTTCCAGTTCCCAAGATGGCTATCGAGGAAAGCTCGAATGACGAGACAGTGGTACAGAAAAGGCGACAGGTACCGTACAATTTGTCTAAGCCTCGGCATAATTCAAAGGAAATTCATAATGGAAGCGTAATTTACTTTCATATTCTTTCAAATGCATTTAATCAACGCACAGGAAGCAAAGAAGAGCATAACCCAATCTGCTGCCAAGAAAAAAACTACTAATTCAAAAAAAAAAAATATGTGCCAGGCTCACAAAAAAAAAAAAAAAGCATCTGTAGCTTGGAATGACGGAGGCCGTAAGTATTTCAGCGTAGTATTTCGGCTCTTGCAGATATAAGGATTACGTCACGTAGCCATTTTCTATTACATAATTTGCAGCGGAAAAGAGTCAACACCTCGTCCGATTCCGACGGGCCGTCGGCCCACAACAGCGAGATGCAACATGCCGAGAACAGCTTCTGGAAGGAGAAGTGCACGCTACTCAGGAATACAACATGTTTCTCCAAGAGCAACTCAAAGGATATCAGCGCTTCTCAGCTCCAACGTTTTTTAAGCGTAAGTAAAAACACACGCCTTTTTTTTTTCTTGATGTGCTGAACAATTGTCAAACTAAAGGCCCATTCCTACAGTTGCATTCGACTGCGTTGCGTTGCGGCTGCGAGTAAGTGAAACGCAACTGTGGGAATGGGCCATATTCACCCCCCCCCCACACACACGCGCACACACCACACACACACACACACACACACACACACACACACACACACACACACACACACACACACACACACACACACATACATATATATAAAACGAAAACATTGCTAAAATAATCGAAAATATTCTAGCGCGCGAACATGGCTGTCACGAAAACGCGCCTTTCTGTCTCGCCGTGCTCCCCTTCACTTCGTTTTTCATGGTCAGCACGATGAGAGAAGAGACACGCACGGAACTCCCCCCTTCCCCTTCCCACCTGCCCACCCCCCCCCCCCCCCCCCCCAAAAAAAAAAAAATGAAAGAGTTGTGCAGTTTATGCTATTGACTCGCGCGGGAGTTCGTATAATATAATAAACATATTTTTCGGGTGTCAGCGGCCCTTCAGGAGCAAGCACTGCAGGGGTTTTTGACTTCGTCTTTGTATGGCGCAAAATCAGTCTACGCGCCCTAAGCATCCCAGAAATCCAAGAATTACAATCATCTGTGGCCTTTTTTCCTATTAAAAAAGCGGCCACAAATCACAACATGCCCCTGTTTCTGTGTGAGTTTACGCCATCAAAAGTATAGTTCCAAAACCACTGCAGTACATCTTCGAGGGTGTGCCTATTGTTCGAATGATTAAAAATGTGCAGACATAAAACACGCACAGCTGGGTTTAAGGCGCAATAATATATAATGTCAAATTTGTTTTGAAATTGGAGCGAGAACATGTGGTCAAGGGCCCAGTGATGGCTGCAACAGGTATACAGTGGATGGACAGCCGCCTTAGTTATGTGTCGTATGCCGCACCATAAATCTGTTTTTGTGACTCGCGCTGTTTTATAAAGTTACAGCGTAGCACATGATCGAGTTCAGTGCTGCAACTCTAGCCACTGACAAGGTGAAAATAGCAGGGTGTGCCTTTCAAACGCCTCCAACACGCACTGCACGCCTTCCGCCGTGCATTGGCTGCGCGCGCACGCTCGAGGTGCATGAGGCGCCGTTCTCAAAGGGAAGCGCGCGCTGGAGGAGGAACAACTAAAGCTTCTCGCTGCCGTTTTCATCCTGTCAGTGACTGTAGCTGATAAACTCACATTTATGTTATGCAGAACTGGAGAACCACTGCAGCGCACAAAAGAAAAAAAGCGCCAGCACTGCTGGGCCGAGCACGTCGAAGATGCCACGGCATCTGAGTCATGCAACAGGTAAGTTGCTTATGCCTACGTGCAGCGTAGGCATGTGTATACAGCACACCACTCTAAGTGTATACAGCACATCACTCTAACTTCTTTTTTCGTATCTATAGCAAACCATGACCTACCCCCCCAAGAGCATTCCAGGACTGAAGTCACTGGTTCCGCAATAGGTTGGTGAATTACCTCTATCGTTTTAGAGTACGTGGTTGTGTAGTATGCTCTGGTGGCAAGAGGTTTTTCAGTTTTTAGTGTTTGCTAATATTTTGTTTATAGTTGTTTTATAAATCCTGAAATAATATTAATAGTATATTGCCTCATTTGAAAATTTATGAGCCTCTTTGCATGGGTCACAAGGTCCCCGTGGCTGAGCATTGTGTAAATATTAATCATGTCTGACTATTCAAGTTGAAAAACACACGTAATTTGTCTCCTTGATTGCCTTAATTTTTACACTTTCTTCTAAATCCGCTGACGAAAGGAGGACTTGTTCACATAACTATTTCCAGAAGTTAATAGAAAAATAATCAAACATGTCCACACGCATGCCACGAGTTTCAGCTGGTGTTGTGCTCCTCCTTACCATAAAAGTGTTCGTACCACAATCAGAAGCTCAATGAATCAATCGACACAAAAACTAATCCCGTGAGAATATTCGAAAAAATTGTATTCTTATTTGCCTCAGGTTAGGCAAAATTTTCCAATAGTATATGCCATGCACTTGCCCTAGAACTGTAAATCCATTTCAGCATCACCTTTTATTATTAGAAAAAGTGAAGCATCTGACATCTTCAGGTTGCTGCGTTTTTCGTGAACAAATAATGCAAACTTATTCAGGAATATTACGGAAAATAAAAAAAAATAGAAAAGAGAAAGGAATTAAGTATTTCTTCCGGCCTCCGGAGCGCATAGTGAGGGTTTTGAACACTGGGCAGGAGGCTTTTGGTATTTTCTTTTACATCAACCTTAGGAAGAAGCTAAATAACAAAGCATTCCCTGCGTAATCTTACATTCTCACTATGTGCAGCTGCATTGAGTGTATTCTTGTTATTAGCGTTGCATTTAGACCTTGGAGAGCGAGGCGCAGGGTTTGATTCCTGGTAACTTTTTTCCAGACAATTTGGACGGTTGTAACATGAAGGTTTCCTTTTATTTATTTATTTTTTTGTTACAGCTACACTTTCAGAGGGGCATCATCGTGAATTTCAAAACAGGCCCGAAAATTTATGCAAAACATAAAGGCAACTATTGTTGCCAAGGGCACTGCTCAAGCCATTTGGACACAAGCCGTACTGGCACGCCGCAACGTGAAGGGGTGCTGGCGCCCAACAAAAACGGGTAGGGGAAAACTCCAAAGCAAGCGCCAACTCCACAGAAGGTTCGGATTGTAGCAGGTAAGTTTTGTATACACAAGACATTTGAACAACTTGTAATATCTTTCAATTTTATGTATAGCGTCGGTGTCCCACTGGGGCAAGGGAAAGAAAGACATGGGAGCCGTGCTTCTCAACATCACCACTCTGCTGACCGAGAAAATTCAAGACAGAATCAAGGCGGAAAGGACGCTAATGGAGAGCACGAACAGCGACCACAACACCCCAACTGCACTATAGTTATGCTGAAGGAAATAAAGAAAAACTCGAATTAATGTTCTTTTTTTTTTGTCACTCGATTTGTTAACGCCTTTTATTTTTAACATTTTAATTGCACTGCCAAATGGAAAACCTTTTTTTTCTGATTTATGGATTGTAACTGCATAAATAAAGTTTACTAAATCTGCCTTTTATGTGTTTGTCAATATCGTTATCAGCGGTTCCAGCTGCACCTGGGACCAGCTTGAACTGGAACCAACTGCAAGTGGAACCAGCTGCAACTGGGACCCGCGACAGCTGGGACCAACTGTAACTGGGACCAACTGTAACTGGGACCAACTGAAACTGAGACCAGTTGCAACTGGGACCAGTTGCAACTGGGACCAGGTTCCATAAACCAGTTGCAGTTGGTTCCAGTTGGGACCAGTTAGAAATTTTCGCCTGGGAGTGATTATGAATAAGTTATCATCTAGTCGTCTATCCATCCTGAAACCGTTTTGAAGCTCCCCCAGAATCTGCTTTTTCTCTGCCCATTCTTCCATTCTTCTTTTTACGATTTGCATAGCTAGTCTGTATAGTACTGAAGTTACTGTGATTGGCCGGTATGATTTGATACTGTCTTTGTCTCCCCTACCCTTATATAACAATCTCATCCTGCTCAATTTCCAGTCACTGGGTACCTCCCCTCCCATTAGTATCTGGTCAATCACCTGCCTTAGTTTCAGTTTGCTTGTTTGGCCTAGAACTTTTATCAGTCTCATTGGTATGCCGTCTGGACCTGTCGCAGTTCCAGCCGGAACCCTTCCTTCTGCTTTCTCCCATTCCCCTATGGTCATTTCCTCTCCTTCACTATGATCCTCCTCTTGTGTTATGTAGATGCTATTATTCCCTATGGCCTGATCTGGTTCTAACTCCGAAAATGCTGCTTCGATTGTATGTCTAATGTATTCCCTGGCCTCTTCACCCTCTACTTTTGTCCCTTCCTGTGTGATTAGTGTCTGCTGGTACCCATCAGTCTTTTTTCCCTGTGCACTGATATGTTCCCAGAACCTTTTTGCCGCATTCCTATCCTTTTGGTTTATCTCTATTATCCACTGGACCCCTGCCCTCCCAATTTTGGCCTGTATTAATGCTGATGCCTCCCGTTTTCGTTCCTGAAAGTCCTCCCATTTCGATGTCACTTCGGCTGGTGTGGCCCCCTTATTTTTGCCCATCTGTGTTCTCTAGATGCCGCTTGGCGTCTCGATATTGCTGCCTTAACCTCTTTATCCCACCAGCTTTTGGGCTTGCGTTTTAGTTTTCTTCCTCCTTGTCTGGTTCGATACTTCTCTAATCCTCTTTTGAAAACACTAACTAAGTCTTCATATGTCCATTCTCTT
>JAZHYW010046907.1:0-75626 GCA_037355805.1 Ixodes ricinus
TCCTAACCTGAACGATAATATAGCCCTACAAGCTGACCTTAACCTAATAGCCGACTGGTGTAAACAGTGGAAAATGACAGTTAACTTTTCTAAAACGAATCTCGTTTCCTTCACGCGTGCTCATAGTCCTCTCTTTCACTTACACCATGTGCAGCCAGGTAATTACCAAGTCTCCATCTTACAAATATCTGGGTTTTCACGTATCTGACGATCTCTCATGGAACACGCATATAACACAAGGGCCTGTCTAATGCTTACAGCTCTCTTGGCTATCTTCGACGGAATCTAAAACTATAGCACCATCATCAGTTAAACAACTAGCCTACACTACACTTGTAAGATCGCAACTTGAATACGCGTCATCCATCTGGTCCCCTTGGTAACATTCGTTGATAACAAACATAGAGGCACTTCAAAATCGCGCAATCAGATTCACTTTTTCTGATTACTCACGAGACACCAGCATTACTTTTTTACGAATGAAAGATAACCTTGATCTGCTCTCATCCAGAAGGAAATTATCACGTCTTTCTCTTTTTCACAAGATTTACTATTATAACCATAACATCAAAACTTCACTATTATCCCCAGCCACTCGCATTTCCTCGCATTGATAACGTCTGTAAAGTTCGTCCGATTTTCGCCTCGTCAGTTTCGTTTCTTAACTCCACCTTGCCATTAACAATAACGGACTGGAATAGCCTGCCTAACAGTATCGTGACCCAGGCAGATTATAATACATTCATATCCCAACTGACCATCCATCTGCATTTGCACTAGATGCAAAGTCAATTCGTGTTTATAGAAATGTTTTATTTGCGTATTTTTCTGTTTAATCAGCTGTTTTTCCCTAAAAATGTTTTGAGTGTTTATTTTTTTCCTGTTTTTGCTGCTTTATATAACAATGTTCTCCAGCATGTAACCCACTTTTTGTTTGTTCCTTTATATAATGTTCTTTCAGCAGTTACCCCCCCCCCCCAACGTGTAATGCCCGCAAGGGCCTTCAAGGTTTAATAAATGATGATAAAAATGATGAGATGCAACAAGGAGCTGGAGCACATCACCGTGATCTCAGTGGAAGGTGCCAACTGCAAGCTCATGAAGCGTAAGCTCCAAGTATTGGATTTAATTGCTGAGTGCCTTTTCCATTGACAAGAAGCCCCCAACATTTTCTAAGAACTCCAGTAGGGCTTTGTTGTCGCATTTTTATATTTGCAACTCATTCACTTTGCTAATTCCGTTTTTCTAGCCTGGCTCAGCTGGCAAGCTGAGCATTGAGTCTGAAACTGTGCCATTGTTTCCGGCCAGACTGTCCATTATTATTTAGTGTTCTTCCCTGCTATTGTGATACGTCTGCACTGTAGTCATGACAGGTGCTTGAATGGTAGCTCCTACTTTCTACACGTGGGTCCTAGGAAACATTTTGTAAGTGATGAGGTGCCCACAATCATGGGCGTCAGCAAAGTGGCGCAAGGGGGGGGGGATCATTCTGGGGGTGTAGCTGTCAGCCCTATAACTTTGAGACAAATGAGGTTCCCCCTTTTCCTGCAAAACGTAATGCAGATGCCCGTGCCCACAATCTAGGCCAGCGGTTCTGGAATGAGGGTCTGCGGAACCTGTCCGTAAAAGCATTTTAGGAGTCCGCAAAACTCTGCCGGGCAATGATTTTTTTTTTATGATTTGGGGCACTGAGTTGAGCCCAGTCCGGCCATGTCGCATTCACAGCTCCGGGAGCAAAAGGAATTTACAGAAGAATACCTCTTTTCACTCTTCCTCCCATTTTATTCTTGGTAAACACGTTTGCAGTCCACCCCCCCCTCCCCTTTTTTACGCTGCCTGGGGTCCCCCATCACTTCCGCCAGTCCAAAAAGGGTTTGCTTGCCACGTTTGGCGGTTTCCTTCTTTCCTCTATAGCATCCTTTCTGCTAAAGTGGAAAGAGTGTAGGCGGAGCTTCTTCCCCTCACCGTACCGTCTTTACCTGCAACATACTATACTCTCGGGAACAAGATAATAGCCTTGTATCTTTTCTGCCGCCACAAATGCTGTGCAGGAAGTAGCTTAGCATGTTTTTGGCAGAGGCTTTTGCTGCCACCGCACGCCACGCTATGAAGTGGAGCGCCACGGTGTGTGCATGCCACAAGTCGCATAAAGCAGGGCACTTTCAAGCTGCGTGGATGCAATGACGACAGAAAAAAACACCAGCAGAGCGGACAATACAGAGCTTGTTATTAGCAGCCCTGGTCGGAGCCCAATAAATCACAATCTGAATCATTACTGTAAAACTGTTTATTTTCGCAAATTGGTCACAGAGGATATAATCGCGGCCACTAAATTTTGCGAATTCCAGACGCCTGCATTGAAACCCTTAAAGAGACCATGAAGGCAATTTCGAAATTTTATTTGACGATTGAAAGGGGCATCGGGCACGTCTAAGACACTGTTGACCAAGTTCCATCCCGAACAGAAGTTCGGGTGTCGCACCAATCAAATAAACAGTTGTGGTAATATTCGCACCGGGAACGATGCCCCAGACCCCCTCTTAAGACGGCGGCAGAAAGGTGAACGTCCTCGTCAGGCGATTGGTTCAAATGGTTGAAACGAATGATGCGCTCTTGGTTTCGAATTTGGTGGTGAGATGTCATAAAAAAAAGTAATTTGAATGTTAGATAATTTTTTAAAGTTGTAGTTCGGAATTATTAGGTTTCATAGCATGTACAATGAATGTTTCATAGCGTGTATAGGAATAGGTTTCATAGCGTCTGTAGCGTGTATGATAACAAGGAAGAAGACTTGTGGAAGTAAATGACAGCTGTATGCTGTGCTGGTTTTGAGACGGTGGTGTGTATGTCCCTTTTTGTTTCCTGGTCTCAAGGAAACAAAATTTTGACAGCAAATTTTGGACCCTGCTAGTGCACACCTTTCTGATCCAAAACTGACTTCAAGACCCAGTAGGTTTCAAAGTCGGTTTCAAATAAGAAAACCAACGCCAAAGTCAACTTCGAAACCTGAGATGTTTCGAAGTGATTTTCGGCGTTAGTTCCCGAAAGGATACATCATCGGTTTGGTGGCCGGGAGCTAAAAGCATTTCATGCTTAAAATCATACTCATCAGTGCGGCCTTTATTGTTCTCTGACTGAATCAATTCTGCTTTTATATGCAGGAGGGAACCATCCCGACGACACCCTGCGTTGCCTTCTCAGGGTACGATGTGGAGGCAGCGAAGAGCATGAACATATACGTTGATACAGTTTGGCTTTTCGAAGTGCAAGATGCGGAGGATGGCTTGACTGTGGTCATGGCGGCCTACTGGCTTTTCGGCTTCGCCCATGGCCAGAAGATATACAATACGAGCTGCCTTCTTGAGAGGCTCTGTCTTATTCTAACCTACTCACAGCTACGGCCAGTTGCAATCAAGGTGATTAATACAATCAAGAAAACACCTGTAGCCTGATTGCTGAACACATAGTGCGATCGCCAAAGTCTGGTGAAACTCCTGCCAGGATTGTTTCGATTTTCGAAATCACTAAAGGCTCTGTTTGTTTTTCTTGAGACTGCAGCGGCAAGTTGTGTGGCTCACATACCTAAGTATGCTTCAATTCATGACCAGCTTTATTCATTTATATTCATCACATTTCTCTAGTCCTATGTGTTGTTTCCTAGTCATCAAACTATTAGGCACCTGTATGGAGTAGTTACATTTTGTTTTTTACGTTTTTATCAAAACGGTTTGTGTCACCATGTCTGGAATTCAGCACCCTTACTACGAAATGTCAAATTAATCTTATGTTGAGATACTTTCCTAAAAGTGGAGATGACCGGCATTAAATGTTGTGTTTCTTTATCGCTCCTGTTCATACTTTGCATATTACTTCAGTCAAAGGCACCACCAGTGTTCAGTATTCCCATGTAAGTTAAATGCTTTGGTTCATTTTGTTCATAGCCTGCTCAGTTTTCATAGGGCAGTACAGTGCTATATATAAAATTTCCTGTATGGCTATTCATTTAAAACTTGTCTTAAAGTTAGTTGTTTAAATTTAAGGCTTCCTTTTCTTTAGAGGGAAAAGTCAGATATGAAATTGTGCGACGCATCTGGAAAATAAAGATATAGCGAATAACCAACTGTTGACTTTACATTTGTTTTCGTTAGTGCCTCTAAATGAGATGTCCCCACCCCATGCTGGAATTTGCACTAACCTTTTGTGCTCTTTCGAAATTGGAGAAGTGGGCAGTTAAGGTTTCGGTAACATTTGTCAGAATAAACGTATAGAGGGTCAACAGAAGAAAAAAATGAGATCCCGATTTTAATTGATTTGATGGACGTGTATGGTCTGTTAGCCCCGTTCCAGCACAAGCTTTTCAGCCTGGATAAAGTGAGCGTACGCGAGCACGTACTAAGCAGTACCGAAGGTAACGAGCGTGCACTGCTGTTGTTGTGTTGCAAAAGACTATTGCTCCCCTCAGAGTATATCGCATTTTCAAAAATTCAAGAATGCTCTTTTTTTAGAAAAATAAAAACCAGGCATTGTTGTGGTATATTTGTAATATTGTGGCTTTCTTGAAGAATGCGGGCATTCTGAAGGTGTTGCCGAAGGCTTGCCAGGGTGACAGCGCGGTCGAAGGCGACAAGTGCGAGCTAGTACACGCTCTATCGCAAGCTCTTGTTCTGCGAAAGCACTTCGCAAAGTCGCTCTCGTGTGCCTGTAGCCTTTGCTGCCCTACGGTGGTAATGGTAGGCAACTCCGGCTGACACAAGAGATCATCCCATCACTGCCACACTCCGTTTCCCTTTAAAGGGATGGTGAACCGAAATTTGGATTTCAGAAAACAATGCAGGAGCTGTAGGCGGGACGCTACAATCCCTACATGCACTACTCGTAAGGTGATATCTCGAATGGACGGCCGTATTTTTGGAAAAAGAGGTCGAGATTGAACGAGGCCGACGAGGCGCGTGACGTCAAGATATCTCATTTCCTCCTCTCTCCACTTCGCCCCCTCAAGGCGGCAAGGCGGAGAAGACGCGAGGCCGTTCCCTCTCCTTCTCGGAGAAACAAGACGTAAACATATCTGTCAAATGCGCCTCCTTTTTTTAAAAAATAGGGTCATCCGGTTGAGATATCGCTGTATGAGTGATGTTTTGGTGTTTGTAGCATCCCGTTGCGCGCTTTTGCCGCCGTGTTTTGTGGAATCCAGATTTCGGTTCAGCATCCCTTTAAGTGCAAGTTAAACCGAAATGCCAAGAACGAGCACGTTGTCCTGAACGACACTTGCACTGCACAAGCGCACATGCTTAGCAACATTCAAGGCATGGAGCTTGCTCTTAAAGCCTCTGCATCGGGCTTCCTGTTGCAGCTCGTGGTACGGAAGCAAGGTTTTGGGCAGACATTTTTCATAAGTAGAAACTTCACCTGCACCGCACTGCTCCGACCGGTACTTGGAGTGCTTAGTTGCGGTACTTTAGATAAAACAGAAGGGCATTGAGCAGTGCAAACTTCGATTATCGTCAGTTAAGAAGTGTTCAGTTGCAGTAATTGTTTTGCTTTACATACAAAAAGGCTGGAGTATGCTTAAATGCTGGGCTAGCAACAAATTGCTACCAGGGGTCCTATGCTACACGACGGGACCAAGCGGAATCAAGGGACCGGGAGCCATCAAGCGACCTGGATGCAGGGATGGGTTCGTGTTCCGCGGGACTGGTGCCACCTGGATCTTGTCCCAAAGGGCCAGCAGCAGCCGGATAGTCTCGCATTGCGATGCGGGGATGGGGATGCCGAGCGAGCTCACGACGTGCCGCCCACTCAGTGTGAGGGCCAGGTGCTCCCGCTGACTGGCTAAGTGCGTGTTGATGAGTTCCTGGAAGGTGTTGTTTACACCCAGCCGCCGGAGCTTGGCGTTTGCCGCGTACGGCGGCAGCCCCAGTGCCAGCTAGTACGCCTTGCGAATAATCACGTCCACCTTGCCTTTACCTCTCCACAGCAGGTTGAGATACGGAGTTGCGTAGGTGATGCGGCTCACGACGAGTGCTTGGGTCAGCCGGATCAGGTCCGACTCCTTGAGCCCGTGTCTGTGACTCGTTATCCTGCTCATCATGCGCATGACTTGCGTGGTTGTCTCGACAAGTCGGTCGACCGTGTACTTGGCTCCGCCGACCCGCTGGAGGTGAAGGTCCAGGATCCGAACCAGCCTCACCACAGGCACGGGGGTATTATCCTTGAACGTGAGGCGGATGTCTGCCTCCTTGCTCTTCGGGAATCGGCTTGCCCGCGCGGACGAGCAACAGCTGAGACTTATCGGGGGCACGCTGAAGGTTGCCGGCCTCGACGTAGTTCTGCACCGTCTCGATTACTTCTTCGAGGAAGTCTTGCCTCTCGCCGTCCGATCCCGACGTAGTCCAAATAGTCAGGTCGTTCGCATAGAGTGTATGCTTCATCCGGGGAATCCGTTCTAGTAGAGGAGGCGGCTTGCACATCGCCAGGTAGCAAGGTGGGTGACAGGACCGAGCCTTGCGGGGTGCCTTTGCTCGGGACCGGGATGGTGCTTGTGCGGATGGACTCGACTCCGATGGTGGCCATGCAGTTGCTCAGGAAGTCCCGCACATAATCATACATCCGGGGCCCGCACCCAGTTGAGGCCAGGTTCTTGAACACCACTGCACGTTGTCGAAGGCGCCCTTCATATCCAGGGCCAGGACCGCCCGCGTCGTTATACAGGAGATTTTCAATTTATTTTTTTTCTTCTTCTGTCAAGGATATCCTCCTTGATCTGGAGCAGGACATCCTGCGTGGATAGGTGTGACCAGAACCCGAACATGGTGTTCACGGTGGCATTGAGTTGAGTACAGAATGGTCCCCTCAAATATCACTGTAAACACCTCATCAGGGCATGGGCATTTAAAAACTGGAATGGAGTGTCCAGGTCTGTGACGCTCGGCGGTGTCTCTATGTACCTGATGACCTCTATTTCTTTTGGACCCCTTTCAAGGGAGTATATTTTGCACTTCGGGGCACTTTTCTAGTTTCTGGCACTTACTACTGCAGGAAATGTTTCACCCTCACTTTCTTCTTTGCTTTCACAGCACTCATTTGATGTTAATGTAGAGGGGAATTGGCCGGATTCCACTCTTCGTTCCTCCGTAAAATGTGCTGGCGTCCAATACCTGTCATAAAAAAGGGTACTTAAGGTTCCAAAAATGTCCAAGTGTGTGTAAACATATGATGCCAGCATTTCTTTTTTTATTTTCAATGAGCAACATTATATCATGCCAAAACTTCCCCTAAGTGCACACTGTATTTCACAGCGCGCTAAACACTGCCGGAAAAAGTCGGCGCCTGCACGCAAAGGATCGTCGTTTCCTGAGCAGTGTATTTTATGGTGCACTTTACCTTGTGAAATTTAAAGGCGCTCCTTTCTTTTGCAGCTAGAACATCCTTAAAAATACTAAAAATGCGTTCGCCACGGACGACCGATTCTTCCGCCGGCAAACGCTGTCGTCTGCATTGGATTACACAGGAACGGAGGTGAGCTTAACTTTCCACAGGAACGACGATACGCCTTGAAATTTCAGACGGTAAAACGCATCAATAGACTAGTACACTCCTGGTCGTTCAGGCGCCGATTTTTCCGGTTGCTTTTCCATACCTTGAGCCACCCAAAAACACCGCGCGCCCCCGTAAATTAAAAAAAAATAGAACGGCACTGTGTCATATTTATAAGTGTTTTGTTTACTTACCGACTTTGTGTGTCGAACGCGCCACGTTGCGCTGCCTGACGCAGGCGCGTTTTGGAACCAATTCAGTTGACAGTTCCCTCCGATGAAGCCACTGAATCCACGGCGGTAATCGGACTTGTAGGCTGTTCCCTTTCGAACGGGCGGAAGAAGAAGAAGACTATGGAGAATTTGGCAGCGAACGGGCGGAAACTCGATTACGTACAGCTTCCGTATGCGTCCTAGCCTTCTATTGCTTTCTGGAATGCCCAGCTCCTGCCCACTCGCAGGATTTTTTCTCCAGATCTCTAGTCGACGCTTTGTTTTCTCAATTGCGTTCGCGGCGTTCACCGTGGACTCGTGCACTCGGCTGCCGGCGCGCGTACAGACAGCGTCCCCATAGCAACCACGCCGCGAGTGTGGTTGCCAGACAGAATTAACACGATTTTTTTTCTTTTCACTCACGTTGAGTTACTAGAAGTTGGGCGCGTATCATTATAATACATTATGGTGTAAGACGTTATTAAGGGATATATGTACCTACCTAAGACAAATGCAGGAAAAATATTATTGAGAAATAATATTGGCGTAATCTTTTCATATCTTTATTAAGACTAGCGTAGTCACTGGGCTAACCGATGCGCGAAAATGGAGGGCATATATACCGCTCGGGGCACTGCTCAGTTCGTATTAGTAGGATGTATGTACTATTGTTGTGTGCTGTGCAGTTGTGCTGTAATACTTGTATCCGCGTTTGTGTATGCATGTGCAGTGTTATGTGTATATCCGTGTCGTGAGTAATTATGTGGTGCGACGGGCAGTCGAAAAACTTGCAATTTTGTTTTCTTCAAATATTTATCACTTTTGTTTTCGTCGCTAGATGGGGGTTGTCGCCGCCATATTTGAAAAGTGTGGCAGTTGGTATCTATAACTATTACAGGGCTGGATGTCATTAGTCCATCCGTCGCGTTGATCGCTCCGATCAGCGCTGCTCCGATTTAATCCCGCTGGTTGTTGCGTGCTGTGCGCCGTGTAGGTCGTGCCTCAGCAACGCTGATTAGCGTTGACGTGCGTCAGCTGTACGTCTGTCAACAACAGTGACGGTGCGTAGAGCAGGCTTTCGCCCGGCTTAGGCGGTCGCACGTGTTCTAGGTGCTGAATGCCGCTGTTCACGCACAAACGTCCATGAGTGGATAACACACGTAACAGAGGTGAGCACGGGCATTAGTTGATCGAGAGCCGCACGGAGCACGAGTGCGATACCTCCTAGCCGCTGTCGACAGAGGGTGTCGGAGCGATTCGCTGTCGCTAACTGTATGTGGGCGTTGTGTTCAATAAAGCCAGCATTCCAGCGTTTATAAAGCAATCCCTTCTTTATAAACGCTTCTGATGCTACGAAAATGCGACCGGCATTGAGCAGGCCGAGCGATACTTCGGCGACAATCACGGCTGTTCAGCCTCCAGCAGTTTCGGCCTTACTCGTATTACTTGCGGTGTTGGCGCTTTGACATAGAGATGTTTGGAAAGTGTTTTGCGCCTACAGATGACACCAGACGAGCGTACGAGCCGTAAGCTCTCGCTCCGGCGAGAAGCCGCGTACGGCTCGCCAAGCCTTTTAATCGTATCGCCTGTCGCATACTGGCCGCCATATTGTTTTAGGGTGTTAGCAGTTACACGATTTTCTTTACCTCCGGCGGCTAACACCCTTACACGAATAAAGGCGTTAGTAGGGTGACCACCTTCCTGCTAGCGAAATGCGGGACACGTAAAAATTACGTTTTACATAGCCAAGCATGCGGTTGACATTGGGAATGATGTGGTGAACATGCGATTCCCATGTAAGGTTAGATGTGATGTGAACGCCCAGATATTTGTAAGTTTCAGCCTGCTCTAATATCATATTATGTAGAATATAGAAAGGAGGATTGTTAACTCGCCTGGAAATTATCATGTGTTTACATTTCTAAATATTTAATGACATGTGCCAAGTTTTACACCAACTTGATATGGAATCGAGATCATTTTGAAAAAGTAAGGTGTTAGAACTGTTAACAATTTCGCGAAATACAATACAATCATCTGCAAATAAACAAATAGAAGAGTTGACATTCAATGGTAAATCATTAAAGGGACACTGACAGGGTATTTATGCTCACCGAGGTTTTTAGTTGTACGTGACATATGAGAGCCCAACTACCCAGAACAGAATTTGCGGCTATGAAATCTGGTTTCTTTCCGCCCGAAAGCCGCCGATCGAGAACTGGCCGGTTTGAGTCGCGCTCACTACTCTTTTCCGTGGTCACGGGCCGTTTTCTAAGGTTTCGACGCGACCACCAAATTTAATCAAAGTAGTGGGTCATTAAAGGCACACAGTCAACATTAAAAATAGAAAAAATATATAAAACCCATTTTTGTGGCTTCCAAAAAGCTGCAAATACGTTGATTGAAAAAACAAAGGTAGCACAGACAACCGGAAGCATTCTGTGCGTTCACCGCATAATTCTCAACATGGCGTCGTTTCGCGTATTGTGGGACTCGCGGATGGCAGCGGACGACGGGCGTTGGACCTCTACTTCAGAACTGTCATTCACGGTACCGGCGAATTCTGTCTTCCTTCGAAAGAAAAATTTTGGACCAATCAAAAGAACTGATATTCATCCCGTACGACACGCCCGACCAGCCAGCAAGCCGATTGCACGAAGACGTCGTTGAGCCGTCGTCCCTTCTCGTGGCTGAAGACATCGCTCGCTCAAACGTCAAGCACGAAGTGCGTGCTTCGAGTGGAATACGCACGCGTATGGTTTCTTTACGAGGTGCGAATGTGGCCTCTGCGTGGTGCTGCCCGACTTCAAGCGGGGAGTGCATGTATTGAAGGGAAATCAGCAGCAAACTTCCGACATACAATCTACCGGCTACAACATACGCATGAAAGCGTTTCTTTAGTAGCTCAGTGGAAAGACGTCCGCGTCACACGCAGCAGGCACGGGTTCGATCCCTGGTGAGGGTGTACCATTTTCTGTTTTTTTTTGTTAAGCATTTTGCGATGTTTACATTTCTTTTTTTTACAATTATCACTGAAAACAGACAATTGCTGTGGACGATACGTCGCTGAACTAAATGGTATGGGATTCCATTTTTGACACCTGCGAACTCAACGTTGTCACTTTCCACAAAATTCTGGGAGCAAATGAATCGGGTTTGTTTTCCGAGCTTCGCGTAACTGTTCTACAGGAATTGCAGCCAGCCATTGATCCCGACCCGTTGATCTTTCGGAAACTTGGGCACTCTGCCGCACAATGCCACTTTCAGATGCAGGACATGTGAGGCAACTCTTCACGCAACATCTTGGGAGTATTCTTTTCGGAGCCGATCACGGGCATTCACCACGGGCACTCACTACTAATTGCCAACACTTAAATGTACAAAACAACTCATCTTGAAGTACAGAACAGCGAGCGGAACAAACACAACTGCAAAGGAATCGCACGGCAAACAGATCCCGAACGCATTTCGTCTGCTACGTGCGGGAAAAAAAAACTGCACGGTCGGGTGTAGCCACGTGACTTCTGCCACTCACTCTATCCTCTCCACTTCTCCGTGCGGTGCGGGAATTTCGGTTTCAGTTTCGAGCAGTTGCGTTTTTTGGCTGTTATTAAAACAATACGTGTCTCTGTAGCAAAATATTAATTGGGTAGTATTCCGACACCATAATAAATCGCCTGACAAAAAAGGAAAAAAAATTGGGGTGTGTCAGTGTCTCTTTAATGTAAACGAGAAAGAGCAGAGGGCCAAGCACAGATATCTGAAGTACACTTCAAACGTTACTGAACTTTCGGACGAGTCGGTATTATTACAATTTAGAAACTGTGAACGATTAGTGAGGAATTAGCGAATCCAATAAAGGATATGAGGTTCAATGTTAAGTTTGTCAAGCTTAAAAGGGCCCTACAATCATATTTAAGCGTCTACCTTTTTTGCGGTTTCCACGTCTCTTGGGGTTCGGGCAAGCCAGCGGGCATGGAGAGAGTAACTAAATATCAGTGCGTCATATTTTAACCGGACGACGCGGAAACCTCCTCCACCGACGAAGGCGACCCGCGGTACCGAAAGCGCGCAAATTGTGACGTCTTAGGTCCTGGCCTTACTACTTGTCAGAGCCGCTCAAAGCTTTTTTTTAGTCGAGATACAAAATATAAGTGTCGCGAACCGTTTCAATTATGTATGAGAGTAGTTTTTGTTCAGTATTTTAGATCAGAAAAGAAACAAATGCAGTTTATAAAGTACGGAAACAAGAAATGACCCGTCGACATACCCGCCACCAAGCGGCGGAAAAAACGGCGCATACTAGAAAGGGCTAGTGGGATGAGGCGCCGACGAACGGCGAGCGTCGAAAGGTCCCGGAGCGTAGGAAGGCCATTTGGCGGTATGGCAGCGCGAAGTGGCTCCCGTTCTGTACTGATGTTTACCCCGTGTTTGCTGTCGTTTGTGGCCAATGAAGTGTTATGCCGAAATAGTCTCTAATCGCGCAGCAAATGCAATGCGAGCCGCCCTGGCCGCCCGCTTCACACAGCCTATCCAACACACGCTATAGTGGCGCCCTCTCGAGCCGTCGACACGGAGTGCGGCAGCCGTGAGCGCTCGATGAGCTCACTATCCCTCCTCTAGTTCACGGCCACTCAAGCTCAGGACCTACGACGTCATAAGGTTGGTTATTTTTTGCTTGTTTTTGAAATTCTAATTTGCCTATAACTTTTGAAATAAAGCAAATTTTGCGAAAAGAAAAGTTCCATTAGGTTACTATACGTTCAGTGCGCTTAGGTTCGGTTCAAATTAAAAACCAGTCAAAGAGTTGCTGCAGGGCCCCTTTAATATTTTTTAGACATCTGTGAAGATTTATTGATGGCTTAAAACCCTTTTGAGATGACCACCTAAACTTCCGCGAGGGATTGGCGTAAATATTTTAGCTCTTATTTTGACTTTGACAAAGAAGCTGTAAAAACACATGCACCCTTTTCTTTTCTGTGGTGTGCCGTCGCCTTGCATGGGATCCTGTCAAACGCCTTGCAGAGGTCCAGATAAACACTGTCAATCCGTGAACCATGATCCAGAACTTCACGGAAATCATTGGTTTGTCTAAAGGACTGTTTCTCGCATGAAAATGACTTTCTAAAACCGTGTTGAATAACGTTGAAAAAGGAACTAGATTTAAGAAACTTAGCCAGATTAGAATAAATTAAATGTTCCATTGTTTTACAACACCTACTTATGAGTGAAATGGGTTCTAAAGTTAGAAGGGAGTGTTTGTCTCCAGTCTTGTGTAGTGGAATCACCCTCCCAGTTTTCCAGTCGTCTGGAAGCTGACCTAGTGAAAAAGGTTTCTCGAATAGTTGAGACAAAATAATTTATGTATATTTTTTCGTATTCTTCAGAAACTTTGAATTGATATTGTAAACACCAGACGACGATCATTGCTTAGTTGATTCTACAATTTTTTTTAAATGCCATTCATACCAATGACAATTGAATTCATGGGAAAAGAGTCCACATGAAGGATATGATGGACAAGATGTGTCAGTAACATTGTTAAATACACAAGAAAACATCATATTAAGAATAGTCGAACACAATGTACCGGGAATCATTTCACCCGATTCATTTTTAAGTGAAAAGAAACGCTCAATACTGGGATTCATTACACTCCAATATTGTTTAGGAGTATTGACGAGCGTGGATAGGAGGCACTCATTAAAAGTCATATTTAGACTAACCGACTGCTTTTTTGTATTCATTGGCTTCGAGATTATGACGTTGCCAGTATTCCTCTGAGTCAATGCGCTTTGTGTTTCTGAACAAGCGTTTCTGTTTATTTGAGAGCCTTCGGAGTTAAGGAGTGAAACATGGAGACTGAGTGTTTGTTATCATTGAGCGTAATGGAATTTGCTCATTAAATAAAGAAATAGCTTTGTTCTAATAAAAATCCTAATTGGTTTGAGCGGAACGCTCGCAAAACGCTGGCAAAAAGTCATCTAAAAAGCAGCATACATCTCTATTAATCGCTGCATTGTTGGCCCTTTCGTGATCCCGAATTCGTTTGACCTGTTTTGTATTACAGCACACGGGAGTTACAAAAGAAAAATGAAGCAACGAGTGATCAGTAAGATGTGGAAGGTATTGAATATCAGGAATTAAATCAGGTGTGTCTGTCAGTACCAGGTCGAGCAAGTTCGTCGAAGGGTGTGTTGTCTTTGTTGGAAATCTTACAATTTGTGAAAGATTAAAGTAAGAACGTAGATCTAAAAACTGGTTACATTCAGTTGAGGGGTGTTTCGATAAAGAGCTTAAATCAGACCAGATGATGCTGGGGTAATTAAAGTCACCCATAAGAAAAATGGGTAAGTTTGGAAATGGAAAACGAACAAGGTAAGTTGCATCATGAAGTTCCTCAGCAAAAGTATTTGATTATGCTGGAGGACGATAGCAACAACCTAATGCTAGCTTTTTGTGTCCAATGAAAATAACCTACCTATATTATTTTAAAATCAGATTTTACGTTTATAAAAAAAAACATTAAATTCAGGCACAGCTGCTATCAAAGCTCCCCCACCAGAAGGTTCCTTACGGTAATTGCGGTAAATATTAAATCGTTTACTGCAATTAAAAATTTCGGAGTCCTTAACTTGAGAGGAAAGTCAAGTTCAATCAACAAAACTAAACCAGCTTCACATGAGTCAATCATGGAGCGCAAGTCATCGCGTTTTTTAATCAGACTTCGGATGTTTGTGAAAACAACCGCCCCATTATCTGGTCCCCTGCCCCTCTCGGACCGCTAAGCGGGGCCAGGCGGCTGAGAAAGAGGAACTGAATTTACTGGAAGCACGGTTAACATTTCTTTCGGTGCGCGAGAATAAGGTTGACACCCATATTCGGTCTATTTGGGGGTTGTACGTATAGCAGTTATTATTTTGATAAAGCTTGTTGAACAGCAGTTTAAAAGAACTTCCTTAGGACTTGCCAAACTCTGTTAATTGTTTCCTAGCCAGGCGAGTAGCAAAAGAAGAATATTCACTGATAGTCACGTCTACCGTTTTTAGTTGCACTTTTCAAGATAAGATAAGATCCCTTGTTTTGAAAAAAGAAAGCTGTACGATGATGGGGCGACATTTGTTTGCAGCAAAGGCACCTAGCTTATGTTAGCGCTCTATACTAAATGTTCCGTTTATGGAAGGTAAAGAGCATTCGGAGAGCAGACTAGTTATCTTTCGCTCAGCGTCACCCCATGTTTTTGAAGCAAGATCAGCAATTCCGTAAAAGATAACGTCGTTACGACGAGACTGGTCCTCCTTATCATCAAGACACTTCGGCAGAGCAATGTTTTCATTCCCTAAGCTATCAGCTGCTTGACCGGCGATACCGTGTTCTTGCTGTTTTGTTTCAAGAAGGGTTGTTTTGGTTTGAACAACATGCAACCTTTTGTTAATATCATTCACATGTTCTTGCATAACTTTCTGATTTCTCTTTTTCTCATTTACACTGGTAAGCAGCCTTGACTGTCCCTGTTCAAACTCTAGTGAGCGAGCATTCAAGCTCTGTAAAAGATCATAGATTTCGCTAAACTGCTTTGCCTGAACCTCGCTCATGGGACCAGGATTGGCCTCAACGTCGCCACAACACAGCATAGAAGGTACGATGTTTCTGAAACACTCAATAAAATTCAAATATTAACTCTTTTGTCAGAGTATGGGGTTGAGAGCACTATCAACTTGACTTCTCGGGAGGAGCTTTTAAATGGCCGGCTAGTGGTCTCCTGTATAAACCATGTTAACGTTAGGGATACGAACGTCGTTATTAAATATTTTGTTATTACCCAGAAGCTGTCAGATTATTATTTAGTAGGTTGTCGTTTAGAGAGTGTAGCTGGTGGTCGGAAAAGCAATCAGGGTAGTCGCACGTTTGTTAGTATTACAGATACAAGCAAATTAGATACTCTCATCGCTGCACACGACTGGGATGATTTTCTCCTGTTTACAAATCCCATTTGCATGTACATACATTTGTTGTTGTTATTTTTTTTTTCAAATTCTTGAGTTGTTTTATATTGCTTCAAGGAGACTCGTGCGTTTCAAGCAAAGATCAGGTAGGTCGCAGTTTAACTCTCAAATAATTTCTGCAATTGAGGTTAAGGAAGCATTGTAGGCTCGGTGTCGTTGCACCCCAAATAAGGTTTATTTGAAAGCTGAATGTCGGTGTGCAAGGAACAGGGCAAACGCACTCAGAAGGGCTTCAAAACGGTGTTATTTCCTTAAAAAGTTTTCCGAGGCCAAGTCGAACCCAAAGAAGCATGCTAATTAATTCATTCTTTTAGGTGAAGTGCATCGAGAAAAGAAAACCTTCTCGAAAGTCTGATTAAACATTTCGGCCCCAACCTGCAGTCCGCTGTTGATGATTTCAATCAGTTCCTTGCGGCATCATCTGGGGTGGAGAGAGACTCTGGGTTGGCATCGGTCGGTCGGTTTTAAGCGAAAAATATGCTGCGTCTGCTTCTGCTGTTCTACTTCCTCTCAATGAGTCTACTCTACGCTCGTTTTTGTTCAACAGAAAACGAAGCGAAACGCCCGGATTTGACGGTATTCGCGTAGAAGGCCTCTTAAAAATTCTGATACTTTCAAGAATGTCCTTCTTCCACTATTGAATGGTTACACATCTTAATTACAAAAGCGCAAAGGACAAGGACAGAACAAAGATGAACAGGACAAGCTAATTAAGATGTGTAACCAACTAGCCCAACAGTTAATTTTAATTGAATGGTTTTTTTACTTACGGTTTGATCCTCAACGGTCTGAAGACAGCAATAGTAAAACCACTTTTCAAGGGCGGTGCACATACCAAGGTGAACTGTTACCGCTCAATCTTGATTTTACCATGCGTAGGAGAAATATTGTAAAGATATTTTTTGTAGCGATGACAAGTTTTGTGGACAAATACCTGTTATTGTCATGTTGTCAGTACGGCTTTGTAGCAGGCAGAGGTGCCCAGTCCTTGCTTGAAATCTTTGCTGACCTCATCAACGCGTTATTCGAAAATATTTTGTATACGTGTGCACTCTTCTTGGACTTAGCAAAAGCATTTGAAACTGTTAGCCATAAGCTGCTCCTTCCAAAGCTTTACTTTATGATCTTCGAGGTCCCTATTTTTGTTTTTTCAATATTAGAAAAAAATTTTTTGCTCGTTCTCAGATTGTGTCGGTAGGAAATTTTAGAAGTGCCCGCGTCGATATAAAAGCTGGCGTACCTCAGGGGTCAGTACTGTCGCCTCTGCTTTTCAATTTCTGTGCTAATTATATCATGGCATATGTGCCCATTTGTAGAATTTTCCAATATGCGGACGACATTGAGCTTGACTCTAGTCCTCTCAATTTTGATCATGCTTTGCAATTGTTTAGTCATGACTCCACGAGAGTTGTGGACTGGGTTGACGCTAATTTGATTAAAATTAACGAGTGCAAAACAAAACTCGTGTGCTTCAAAAATTCGTTGAAACGTGTGGACATTTCAACTGATTTTCGTTAACATGTGGATGTTTCAACGGAGACGTCAGTTGTGTTATATAAACCAGACAATGTCCACTATCTAGGTGTATTTTTATTCAGACATGTCATGGAATACACATTTGTCGGACGTTTCTAGGAAATTGCCAAGTGTTAGCTGTTACCTTTTTCACTTCAAAGTATTTATGCCGTTATATATCAGAAACTTTATTGCGCATGTTCTTGGATATAGTGTACTTATATATGGAATTATGTTGTTTTCGGGCTGTTCTGAGCTATGGAAAATTAAGATTGACCTATTTTGAGAGCAATATTGAAAAGTGTGGCGTACATTTTTAATTTTTCCCCTGAAGCAAATGTACTCGACCCACTACTATTGCCAAACTTTAGCTTGTTTTTTCTGCAGAGTGAGGTGCTTCGCTATTATAGGTGTCATGACTTAAAGCACCCCTATGTTTGCTCCAGGAATCTTCGTCAGTCCCCTCGTTTTTCAACTCCCCGATGTTTGACCCGTTACGGAATGAGAGTTGACCCCTACTACTTGCCATCTATCTTTAACAAACTTCCAGATAGAAGGTTCAGGGCTAATACAAAGAAAAAATTGACGAAAATGTTCACCAACGTGAAGTTTAATTAGCATTGTACCATTGCTTTTACGTTACTTTTCTTGCTTTTTGTTGATGTGTCGTCTTGACTTACCGGATACTCTCCCATAAACCTCTATTGGCTTAGGACGGACCCGTTTCTGTAACATGCTTATGATCACAATGGAGAAACTTATCTTTTTTTTTTCAATGAAAAAGCAGAAAAAGAAGTCGTCGGGCTCCGCCGGTTCTTTTGACCGCTCCCAAATATCAGTCTTTATTTTAATGATTTCGTCGACTTAAATCCTCTGCGAAGTCCTACCATCTGGACAAGAAGGAGAGTCTCTATGGGGCTGTCGATCGACGTCCAACGATCCACGTGAGGCGGGCAAATCATCTGAGGCAATCGCTGAACCGCCTGCACGATCACCGCCATGTTCCCTACAGCCAGCTTATCCCAGCACCACTGACGCCACCTGCGTGCCTGGCATCGGAGTGTTCAACATCGCTCCAGGCCACCGCTCCACGCCGACTCCGCTGTTGGGCCAAGTGAGGGCTCTTTTCAACCGCCTACACCTTCAGCCTTCATGATCTCTGGACCCACTGTTTTCACGGTGGGAATCGTGCGCTCATTACGCGTAGATATCTCATGGTGTGGTATTTCCTCAGCTTGGTACCGATCGCTTCCCCTTCGCATCCTGCTGCCTCCTGTTGAGACCTGCCGAGGCTCTGTCGACTGACGCCGAGGACACGACGTGGGTCGTCATCCTCTGCAACCGAATTCTACGGTTGAAACAGGGACCCTAAAGCCATCGTCGGCGGTTAGGTTTCACTGGTGATTACTAACTTCGCCGCTTTCGGAAGGTGCTCTCGTGAAAGCTCGACTCAGGACGACCTACGTGACACAGAGGCTGTGTCTCAATCGCCTGAAGCTCGCCACTACACAACCAAAAGACGGCCTTTCCAAGTCTTTTGCGGTTCCACTTAGTGACTGGCCATCCTGCTGCTCTTCGCCACAACGCTGGTCCTTGCTGGTCTTTGGTGGTCAGTGACACGCCTCCTGCCATTACGCCGCTTGTTTTTGGCGGTATTTTGTTCACGACCTACGCTATCATTACCGACAACTTCTGAGTTGCCGCTCATCTCGAGTAACTCTGCTCCAGTGTCACCCGCACTAACTTGCGTTGCAATGGCCCGGTGATTCCAAAGAGTGCATCTCATGTCACAAGCCAACGCCTGCTGACGGTAGATTCATGACATGTTCTGAATGTTTCTGCAGCTATCATTTAGGTCAGTGCTGCTCGGGAATTGCATTGAACACATTTATTGCGATGACTGATACAAAACGAGATGTATGGAAGTGCAAGAGTTGCAGGCCAGGCAGTAGGCGAGGCAATCTTAGTAGCCAAACAGACAATACGCAGTATGACGCAAGCGTTTCATCACAGGTGTCTGCTATTCGGGCTCAGAAATGCGGCGAAGCGTCCAATTAGTTTTACGAAAGGAAAAAGGAAAGCCATTGGATAACCCCAGATAGTATTAAAACAATCGAACACAAAGACCTGTTGTGAAGACGATTCAAACGTGCCCCCGAGCATTAACACGCTCCACCTCGAATTTAAGCTAGAAAGAAATAAAGTATGTGCTCTCATACGCCCGTCAAAATGACACAACTTTAGAGAACAGTCTGACAAAGCCTCAAATAACCCCAAACAGACGTGGTCCATCGTCAACCAACTCCGTAGGAAAACTACACATGCAGAGTTTCCCTTGCTGTACTTTAAAGATGATCCCCAGCTAGTTGCAAATTCACTCAACAATTATTTTGCAAGCACATCACGAGAAACACCTGAGGCTTCTCTCGGCGTTTGCAGCCTAAAGAATTTAATTTGTGAATCAGCACTTTCACCAACCATCACTGATATTGACCTGCATCCTCTGGTGTTTAGCTTCAAAGAAACGAAGCCAAATGGAATTGATGGCATATCGATAGGAATTCTACAACGAAATTTTGCGGCTTTAACTACTCTTCTTTTGTTCATGCTAAACGGTTTCATAACGACAGGTGCAATTCCAAGATCCTTAAAAACAGCACTTGTTAAACCTTCATTCAAAAAGGCTCAAAAAGACAAATATGAAACCTATCGACCGATCTCCATATTGTCTGTCATAAGTCAGCTTCTGGAAAGGCACTTGCTAATTACTATGTCAGGATTCCTCAACAAGTTCTCAGTAATTTCACGGAGACGATTCGGCTTTGTACAGGGTCTTGAAACTGTTTCACTGTCAGAAGAATATTCCGACCTCCTCCACTCTGCTTTCGACAATAATCTCTACAGCTGCGCCCTATTTTTAGCTATTTCTAAAGCTTTTGACTCGGTCGACCACGGTAAATTGCTTCAGAAATTGCACAAGCTGAGATTTCGTGGCAATTTTCACACCCTTACAAACTATCTCTCTAACCTTTCGCAGGTTGTTGCTCTGGGAGGTCTAAACATGAGTGCACATGTGTCTCTAACGTGTGGCGTTCCACAAGGATCCATAATCTCCCCCTTACTGTCTAATATTTATGTGAATGATCTTGCAACAAACGTCTTAAATTGTTATACATTTCAATATGCGGATAATACAGTTTTAGTCGCGTGTCACACCAACTACATATAACCCGTACAAATACTACAAAGCTGTTTTTACTGCTATGAACTGGTTTCGTGACAACTGTATCAAAGTTAATTCCTCAAAAACTAGTTTAGTATGCATTAGAAATTTTTAAAAACAAACTGTGACGAACATTCCCCTTTTCATTCATATTTCTGATCGTGCTTCTTGTTCCTGTACGGCGGTTTCTTATGTCAATTCAGTTAAATACCTGGGCGTTTATTTTGACAGCGACCTTGCTTGGAACACCCACCTGTCCTATATTTGTAGCGAACTCAGAAGTACTGCCTGGCTTTTGTACACCATTAGACATCTTGCTCCGATCTGCGTGCGCAGAGCTATTGCCAGCAGTCTTGCATACGGCGTTTTAAGATATGGAATTACTCTTCTTTCCAGTTGCCCCATAAGATGGCAAGTACGGATCGATAATATTCTGCGGAACTTACTGAAGAGCGTGGCGTGTAACTGTGATTTGGCAGAATGCGGAAGTATCTATGAGTATCTTGGTTTACCCTACATCCAACAGTTGCTCGTGAACTCAGTAATTTTGCGCCACTTTTGGATGGATGATTTAAAAAAAAACATTCATGTCCTCTCGAGTTTTAGGAGATTGTCCTCGCTATGTTCTACCTCGTTCTTATACTCGCTACGGACAAGCTACTTGTGATATTTATGTCCCGAAAATATTTAATTCACTTCCTGATGACATGTTTACGCTTACCTCAAAAAAGCAACTAAAAACATCTCTAGTTGATTTGACTCTACCTTAACCACTCGTTAATGTTTTCTTACCTTTATTTTGACAACCTTGTCAGAATCTTTTTAGTTTACCTGTATATATTTCTACAGTGTTTGCACCGGTCCACTGTGACTGACTATCTCTGTCCGTGGCATGTATATATCTGTATATGTATACTCTATATGTATCTCTATATATAACTGTGCATATGTCTATAGTGTTTCTACCGGTCCACTGTGATTGACTATCTCTATCCGTGCCATGTACAAAGTGAGTGACTGCCTGCCGCCTCCCCCCCCCCCCCCCCGGACCACTATGAATGTTTATCTGTGTTAGTTTGTTAACTAAGTATGTATATAATGACTTACTGCTTCTTCCGGGTCATGTCCCGCAAGCCTAATTTGACTTTGACGGGCCCGAAGATATCGAAAACAAACATGAAATCGGAATAAATAATAATATTATTATGAAGAAAAATATCGTGTTTAATGCGTCGTTAGTTACTATTGTACAAAAGATAGGATAGTTGTGTTTTGTTTTCTTTGATTCTCATTGTTTTTTAATTGCTTTGAGATATTTTGAGCACAGGTGCAGTCGGCCCGCAAAGCTCTAAGGCAGGGGTCTCCAAACCTGTTGGCCATGGGGCCGGATCGGGCACCTGTCGCTCTCTTGGGGGCCAAAAAATAAATAAGAAAATATAAATAGGGAAAAACCCAAGGCATACTTGTATATATAAGCATTTGAATACAAGATTGAGAGTTAGAGTGAACATTCAAAAGAAGGATATAAAGTAGATGAATACATCTACTTGCTTTATAAATCTGATATTTAACTAATTTTGACATTGCACAACCATTGGGACCCAGAAAACTAACCGGGCCTACATACATCTTTATAGGAACTTTGCCATGTACCAACAGGGCAGAATACTAATGAGAATGACAAAACGGGTGCTGACATTATGCAATTACACCGAACACTAACTACAATATACACGGAAAGGCAAAGAAATTTTAACGCACATAGTTACACGGATGTGCATCGGAGGACCAAGAATAGTGATGCTGGTGATGAAGATGTTCAATGAATATGACAAGAGGACACACCTTACGATATGCAATTTATTCTCGTTTTTTTTTTCTTTTTTCTTGGTTTCTTTGTTTACACAGTTGGAAGCGAGTCGCTTCCAGCAGCGGGCCTGTTAGAACCACCTGGCCCAAACTGCCATATTAATGCTGTTGGAAGCGCGCCTTGGGCATGGATTTTTTGGAAGAACCGCTGTCAGCCGCGGGCCGGTCGGAAGACCTCCGCGGACCGTATTTGGCCCACGGACCGGGGTTTGGAGACCCCGCTCTAGGGAGTGGAGAGCGAGCGCTCTTTTTTCACTCCCCGTCGATGCCCACGTAAGTCCCATCTGATGCTTCAGCCCTCGACGGCGCGGGTAACCCCTGCTGTAACGACTGTCTGCGCCGCGGGCTCCCAGATGGCGCCGCGAGTACCGGTTTCACTGTCGGGGCAGCCGCCTTGTCGCCGGTGTTCGAAGGCCGGCTTCCTTCCGCCAGGGGCGCTGTAGCAGAGCGCGACTGCCGTGCCTCGTGCTCGCGCAGCAGTAGAATTGAATGGGTGGTCAGCCTTGACAGCATGTCGGAACGGCCCGCCGATAAAGGCGGTGGAATACGCATGCGCCGCACGCTGAGCTTCGCCAGTGCCCAGCAAGTGAAGGAGTACGAAGAGAAGGAGCGCCGACGGGCCCCCGACTCGCCGTGAGTATTCGCCAGTACGTGCGGACGCGATCGTGTGCGGTGGCGTCGAGGCAACGCCGATGCGCGACATGAGCCGTCGAAGAGCGCCTCGGCCGAAGGACAGCTGAAGTGATCGAGCAGCGCGTCGAGTCACCGGGCGCCAAGGGCGGGGACCACTGACGGCACTGACGTTGTTTGCTTCCGCCGTTTCCTTGCCGGTTAACGTCTCGCGCCTGCGTTGCTTGTCGTGGGCTGGGAGGCGTGGGATAAAGACGTCTCGGGGTACGTCGGAGATTGCACTACGGCACTGAGCGCATGAACTTCTTTAGTATATAATTATTTTACCACGTTTTTGGTCAACTATACGTGGCCCTTTCCTAAAGTCGAATTACAGTATTTCGTAGCTTATAATGTTTCTTCTGATCGGACGTACACTAACCTCGTTGATGCAACGTTTTATGCCGGGATAAAAGGCTTTATTTCTATTTTTTGCAAACTGCGGAACAATAGATGCTCCAAACAGGAAGCTAAAAAAAGACAGTAAGACCCGTAGAAAGCAACAAATGAGTTCACAATTATTAACGGATCACTGAAATAATACGCAGTCGGAGTCCTAAAAGCGTGTGACATATGCAGCGTCACTGCTCAAAGTAGTAATGCTCCAAGAATATGAAACACCAGAAGAAAAAAAATACATTTTATCTAATATTTTTGTTCCTTTGTTAATGATTGCCCAATGGATAATTGACAATAATATAAAAAAGTCGTTTCTTCTTGTTGATTCCGAGAGTGCGTGCTGTCATAACCGTCTCCTCCTCAGATGAGGGCAAGAACCCCCTTGTGCAGCACCACGTGTTCGCTAAAACGAGTCACTTCAACTTGGACACTCTGCAGGATGCCGAGCCACATAGACATTCCCGGTAACGCGGAGACGGATAACGTTGCCGTCAAACAGTGAATCAAAGCATATTCTGGGCACCAAGTCCGGGGGATCGGTGACCGAGTGGGCTAACACGTCTCTGCTCGGAGCGTGGAGCGAGGGCTTGCGCTGCAGAACCTCCTGGGTTCGATCCCCACCTCCTGCCCGATTCGATCTGTTGAACCAATTTTTAACGAGTGTTATTATCGACTCATGCCAGATTGACTGGGATATGCAAATCGAGACCAAACTTTATGCTCTCAAGCCCCTCTTTGGTGGTATGGGAGCATTCCTGCCATCACAATCGTCGTTATAACAATATTTCGCGCTGCTTAAAATTATCCAGCTTCGATTAACACGTTTGCAATTGCGCTTTAGCGAGCATGTTAATTCTTGTGACAAATTGCGGCTGAGTCATGACTGCCTTGCGAATTTGAGAGCTCGAGAAATTTTTAGAATATCAACGCCGGTCATATTTTCCGGTAGGTCTTAGGGATTATCTTCCATCTCCCACATTATTGCTTTCTTGACAATTTTCCTTTGGTACCATCTGATTGTGTGGTAAGAGTTTGTATTGAAAGATGGCTTTTGACACCAGATCGGTGGCATAAGCCTTCATAGCAGACTGCATTTTTGAGCCACAGACACATACGCCACACGTACGTCCTATCGGGTTTAGCGTGACAGTTCGCCGATGCCCTGCGTTATCACGACGTGATGCTCAAGGACAGCGATTCCGTACGAGGTGATGTGAGGCGCGAAGCATGTCACGTACTTCTGAGGCGTGAAGCGCGCATGTTCGTATGTGGGGAGGGAGGTCATTGAACTCGGACAGATCATCGGTCTTTTTCCCACTGCAAGCGTTCGGAACCAGGGGCCCCCGTGGGATACTCGAGAACGGTTGTACAAATCCTGTGCCCTGTTCACCTCTTGGACGGCTCTCGAAGTCTGCTCGCTTGGCTCCAGAGCCACGTATCTTCTCAATAATCACGCCGGTAATCAGCTGCCCTTATCGCTAGCGAGCTGGTCGCCTCGTAGGAACCTCGTCGTGGGGTGTCTGCGCCCTAAAATTGGAGCGTACGATAATCTTTCTCGGGATTATTTATCTCATCTCTGAAGCAAGGCATGTTGAGATATTACTCTAAAATTGGTATTCAACGTATCTATAGTTTCGATAACGACTCTAGTACTCGCAGCAGGTTGTGGTAGTAAAGGAAGGACTTGATAATTATGGCGTTGCACCAACTGGCATGGTTCATTATTATTATTACTCCACAGACTCGCCGCTGTAAATGTCTGCTTATAAATGTATTTCAAAACAACCATAAAATTCACGAGGAAGACGTGTCGTCATTTGCGGCAAGTGTCAGGCGATATGGTATGGAAGAAGTCAGCGGCGCTGTGCAAAGGGCGACCGCCCCAGTAAAGGGGCAAGAGAGGCCTGCCAAAAGAATGTTGAGAAAACTCCGTTTCATCGCCTCGCCGAGCCGACGAGCCCACGGGTAGTACAGTTCTCCCCTTCGGACGCGCGTTCTCGAAATTGTATGCTATTCGAGCTCGCCTGCCATTTGAACGAAAACATTTCATAATGTTCAATAGCCCCTTCGTGTATGACGAAGCGTCTTGTTTGAACATTTTCAAACGCTTTGTACCTAGATCAATACCATTTCAGTAGCGCATGGCTACATGTTACATGCGCTACTGAAATGAGTTGGAAAGAACGGGGAGAAACTAACCGATGGAGGATGCCACCTCCCAAGCCAGCGCGTACCGTGGCGTTTGTCATGCATCCTGAAGTTTCCCGTGGCCAGTACGTCCCACGCACAATCCCACGCGTATGTTCTCATTGACAGAAGGCTATAACAGGACATGTGGCTGACTTTCGCCGCTGGTTGATTCCCTGTTGTTTGATTAGAGCGCGTTACAATAACAAAAAGAAAGAAGGAAAAAAGCCAGCGGCTTCGATATATCATCGAGCAGTGTTATTTCTGTGGGCACCAAACCAATTACCGATTTACATGCTTTCCGAACAATTTAGGTTTAGACGGAAGAGCTCCAACCAAAATCCAAAAAACCGTTCAGCCCGACGTTTCAAAACCTGCTCGGTTTCCTCATCAGGGGTGACTAAATCGCGAGGAGCGGCCGCAGTTTTCATCTTGTTCTTAGTTGCGAGCAGGTTTTGAAACGTTTCAAAACCGACGTTTCAAACCGATGTTTCAAAACCGAGCAGGTTTTGAAACGTCGGGCTGAACCGTTTTTCGGATTTTGGTTGGAGCTGTTCCGTCTAAACCTAATATTTCCTCAACTAGACAGATTTCTGTTAACATGTTCTCATTCAAGTCTTTCCGAACAATTTGTATCCCCAAATTTTCCAGCGTGCAAAAAGCGGTTCGAGTAATCTGGAGAGTGCGGCAATGACGACCACCTGGAGTACGCTAACGGCACCGAAAACACCTGGCGCGTTTGACTGAGATAGTAGTAGGAAGTGTGGCGGTCTGCATTAAAAAAAAAAAGCATGACACTTGTTGTTGGTAGCAAATAGTTTCCTGATAAATATATACAGTCGCGTCTATTATAGACACCTCCGTTCCCCCTAAACGTCCATAATATGAGTTGTCCGTAACGAGACAAAAACAAATGGGTGTATTTACCCAGTTCGTCCCGTAAAACGTTGCCTATATAGCGGAGCTTCCATATTAACGGGGGCTCATATTAATCGACGCAATCTAGCGTAAACTAGAAAGATGTTCTGAACTATACCTTAAGCACAGCTCTGCGAATTCTTTCAAGATACTTTATGTTTCTTGGTGACAAGGGCATTAAGGAAAGTACTGCATCGCAATTGCAATTAAACGCTTTTGCTTTTCAAATAAAATTGTGAACTTTTGCGACATAGTCTAGTTCTTTGCTAATGTATTTAATTATGTGTTGTGAACAGCTTTTCGTAACCTTAAACAGATTGTTTTAAAGTCGACTTCGACAATCATGTCTAAATTTTACTTAAAAAACAGCTCTTTTGTGTTTATAATATTTTATTCTTATTACAATGTCACCTAAAGAAGCGCAAAAATACAAGGACGAGGAAGTAAACAGACAAGAGCGCGCTTGTCTGTTTACTTCCTCGTCCTTGTATTTTAGCGCTTCTTTAGGTGATCATGAACCAACTGGCCCAAATTGCTACCTTATTACATTGTCGTCCAAGGTACATTTCGGTTAACCTTTTCACGAGAATTTTGGTGTTTCCTCTGCCGAAACTTATGAATGTTTGTGTGGGTAATTAATTGTAAGCTATACCCCGTCCACAAAACGCGGTGCACACACGGAAGATTGCAAGACTTTCTGTGAGTAACACTGGGCGTTTCTATTTTAGTCGAAAGCTTCAAATATTGATTCTGAAACATCGGCGGTCTTTTCATTATCAGTTTCTTCGAAACAGACAACACATGTTCGTTTTTGCGGGCCTGGATAATTCATGTACTCGCTCATTGTGCAAAACACTTATGTATGTATGTATGCACGTATGTATGTTGTAAAAAACTTGAAATCATGCTTAGTTGTGCTCACACTAGGAAGCGCGATCTTCATGGACACGCGCATAGCTGACATTACGGTAGAAAATCTAGGTGAAATGCAACTCAGAAGTTTCTATTTCGATATATGCATTATCGTAGAAAATCGAGATGAAATCTGCTTCTTTTAAAAATTGACGCGGATAACATTTTCTAATGCTTTACTTTTCACAGCGGGTTGAAAGCATTTGAGGAACGCTTAAAGCTAGCAGTTTTTATGTTTCTAGCCAACACTCACGTGAGCATTGAATACTTAAATTATAATGAAAATAAATTATACAGCAAATAAAAAAAGACGTGGAAAATCATTACAAATTATTTTTGCTGCAATCTCTAAAACGCGCCATATACGTTTATATAAAGTTCAAAAAAAATCCTTCCCAATTTGCATTTTGAAGTTTATTAAATAATGTGTATTTTATGTATTATGAGGTTCCTCGATCCCTTTGTGAAGACGCCGAAATGTACCTTTTACGTTTGATGATCTATAAATTGTGTCCGCATCATGTCTTTAGGCAATAGTATGGTAAATAGTCCTGGCAAAAGTTCGTTACAATATCATTTTATTGTATTTGCCTGTAGTACGAGAACAGGGCACAAAGGTATGTCGAAGCGTGGACACGTAAAATCATTTTAGACTAAATGCGTAAACAGTAAAGCAATTAAAAAGTAAAAGTTGCAATATGGACGCTGCCGTTAATGCATTTTTGTATATGACACGGAGATTCCGGTTGAACGGCGGTCATCTTGAATGGCTACACAACATTTTAATTCGTTAAAAAATTGTAAAACTATATACTGAAAAGTATGTTTGCTAACAAATTAGTACCAATCTTTTTAGGGATTCAAGGGCAAGCTATTATAGCCATAGGTTAATGCTTTGATCTGTTAATTAACGTGTTTTGTTATAGGCCTGGTCGTGTGAATCTTGTGCATAATTTCTGACTTTCTGGGCCGTTTTTTGGGCTTTACTTCAGCTTAGTGATTTGCGTCATCCGTACAAACTCTGCGAGGCAGTGTAGCCTGATGATCGAATGTTATTCTCCGCAGTTTCTTGACTCCCGAAGTCAAAACACGATGTCGCTCGGTCGGCGTCTCTAAACTGCATAGTTATAAGATTTCTATTTCGTTGATATATTTTGCTCTCAAAGATGAGAGTTAAAATCTTCGCAACAAGCAATAATGGTTTGGTGTGCTTTGTTGAGGTAAAATACAAACCAAACTTGTTCGACGTTTCTTGGCCGTGTCCTTAACTTATTCGAATATTGTCACTTTAAGTAAATGAAGTGTTCGTACGGGAAGTTGTGGAGGAGCTAATTTCTTATTATTTGGATAATTTCGAGTTCGTTAGTGCAGGAGGTGTTACGTGGAAGCGTGTTTTGAGTATCTGTGAATAGTGTGATTTGTTCAATTTGATTCAGTACCTGATGATACAACTTTTAAAAGTTAAATGAACACCTCCGTTGAATGATCGCATGCAAAGTGAAATATAGCCTTGCGGAAACCGTCATCCTGCTTCTTCCTCCGGGATTCTTTTTGCAGCAAAGCCTTAGGTTGCTGACGCTTTTGGAAAATATGTGTTCCGCTGAATGCATCAGTTATGAGAAGGCAGCCAAACACCAGGGCTGGTGTTTGTCTGGCTCCTTTTACTTTGTCCTTGTCGTTGCGCTATTTGCACCTTTAATAATGAACCAACTCTCCCAATCCTTTACGTTATGCGTTTTGAAACAAAACGTTGTTGTTGGAAACAACTGGCCTCCTTGCTATTGATGTGGTCTACACCTCAAACAGGCTGACTTTCTGAATATTTGAAAATAGATGTAACAAACGGGTGTGGCTGATTCCCGAGAAACTGAATGGGAAACACATAAGGTGAAACATACGTAACAATTGGTCTCGAGTGCAGCTCTAGCGTCGCGCACTATCTTTTGTGTTGTGTTCCCCAAGCAGCGCCGAGAAGAAATCTAAACGCCGACACTCGGGAAGTTCCGGAGTCAGTTGTCCTCGAGCAACCCCCAAGCACCAAACGAGCGATAAAGACCGGATTGCACAAGGTCTCGGGATTCAACGCGGAGATGAAAATGAGCCTGATTGAGCAGGATAAGACGTAACATTGAAAACGAAAAGGAGGCTGTAACCAGCACTACCGATGAACGAAGAACGAGGAAAAAAACAAATCGATACAGAACAGAAACTCGCTTCCGGCGTGCCACACCAAGACTCTCTGCTCAGCAAATAAACGGAACATGTATACGTATTTCTATAAATGTAAAAGAATACCGCTATCTACGGTCACTCTTGACGGGGTATTTATTGCCGCTCTTCGAGAACATTCTGCCTCCCCCTGCCACTTTCCTCGGAAAGGCGCTACGCGAACGAAATGTTTTAAGAACTCACCTAGTCGTTTCTCTGTATTCTGCCACGAAACTTTATACGTCTGAAAGGCGGCATGTCGCAATCCACGCCACATCAAACGAGGCCTTACCGGTACAACTTTGGGATGCTGAGGTATGGTGAAACATTTTCACGAGTCTTCGGGAGTCTGGTGCTGCTTACGTTCATTATTCGCTAACTGAATAGAGCTTCCCATGTCTAGCTCGAAACGTAGAAGAAAATTACGAGTTACTTGCTATGGAAGCCGGGATCGGTGGTTTAATTGTTGAACGGAAAAAGAAAAAGAAACGCGTCGTAGATGTGGTAAGTAGCGTTGTAGAAGCGTTGTGAGCGCTTCTACATTCTAGAGGAAATAGAAGTTAATCCGGCACGGGTTGGGGTAACTATGCAACTAGTGGCTTTTTGCTTTGGACACTTGTAATGCTTAAATTTAGCACGTCTTGGGTAGTTACTCCGTTACTTGCTTACTTAGTTACCAGTGGGGAGGCACACAACTGAAACAGGTGACTTCACTTTCCTCTTGCCGCATGGCGGTCAGCGTGTCTCTTTCTCCGCTTCAGCAGCTGGTCTGGTAGCTTGCTAGTCACCTGCCCAAGCAGGACACATAGTCCTCCGGATATCCTCAGGATGTCCCGACGTTTTAGGGATGTCCTGTGGATGTGTATAGGACATCTGTGCTTCTAGGGTGTCGTCGTACGTGATGCGTGACTTTCTGCTAGTGATATGAACGCTCAGGCGTCGTTAGTTTTTAGTGCGCCGAGAGCTTTGAACAGCATGCCTTATCTGCTGAGAGAGGCACTGGAGCCTACGGTTGTTGCTCGTTCAGCATTCATAGATCCACTGGCTTGCCGGCTCAGTGATAGAAGTCAGGCTTACTGCTGCTGATGATGCCATATATTTCAATTTTCATCCGAATGTTTGGAAAAGCGATGACCCACTTACACAGCCGCGAAATTTGGGTATAATCATCCTATGTATAATTGTGTGAGAATGTCCCTAATTGGGGGATAGCAGGTCATGTTGCTTCTTTAAACGACTTTGAAGGTATTTTTTATGTAATTTTGTAATAAAACCACAGCAGCGACACGCCATCATTCATTTTATTGGCGCGACACCAAATTAGGGATAGACACTGAGAACACCGTCACGTGCTTTTACCAGATCTATGTTTCTGCTTGTGATGTCGGAAACAGTGCGATGAATTCATAAATAAATACCCCACTTTGTCATTTTCAACTGCCAATTAACGACAAATTATTGTCCCATGGGAAAGATGTAGCTCGCCTTTTGAAACTTTCGCGACGTTATGCTTTCAAAGTGAATGCTAATGACAGGAAATTTCACCGATGATCGGGAGGTGGCAGCCACCAAATAGGTCCCCGTTGGGGCGTCACTGCCGGAGCCGTCGGGGAAGTCAGTCGGGCAGCCGATAGGCCGTTATCTCCACTGCAGCCGGGGCAGGGTCGGCAGACTCGGGCGCGGAGGGAAATCCCGGGCACGGCTTGTCCCAAACTATTTCGCCCTCAGGCCTCTCAAAGCTGAGATAAGCGAGCCTCGTGAGGCTATCGGCTTTCTAGGAAAGAACTGCTGAGCACCTGGAGATAATCTTTTTAGGTAGAAATCCCGCAATGTTCCATTAAAACTGTGAAACGAACGACGACGCGAGCGAAATTCTCCTGGACCGGCTGTCCCGTCACGTGCCGTGCAGGCCCTCCTAAAGATGTACGCGCAGATCTTCAGAAGTGCATGGATGTGTGCAACGACCTTCACCCGACGAAATCTCACCAGCGGCTACGATGAGGACAGATCGCGGCTGGGCCCTTGACATCCTGGACGGCCCGGAACAAGAGATGCGACGACCGGAGTATCTGCGAGGCCATTCGACGGCAATATTTCGGCGAAGGCTGCGCCGTCCAACCTTCGTCGATGATCAGATACATACCGATACTCTGGCTGAGTCAGAGCGCGACTTGGTAGCATCCGGCGGTCTGTAGATCTCAATCTCGAAACATTCGTAAACTTTTGCGGCTGCTACTGAACCTTCCAGAATAGACGAGGTAACTACAAGAAACGTTGTCGGTGGCAGGTTTCTAACCCTGCTCAACTTGCCCGGCAGTATAACGGAACTGGAATAAGGGGTCGCAAAATTGCGATGTTTAGCAAGCTTCTCGAACCAAACAGAGTAGCGGGAGGCGCGTTTCTTTCCGAGTAAGCGCCGAACAAAACAACCGGCGTTTTTTTTTTAATTGTTTTTTTTACGCTTCGGCGCGGCATAAAGGTTCATTTACTCTAGATCGAGGCTAGTTTTCGGTCGGCGTATCCAGTACTGAAGGACGGCTGGCCGTGTTGCGGGAAACTCGCTTTCCGACTCACGCTGCTCTCCCAGTGAGCTCTCTCGATGTCAACACGTTTTCCTCCTTACAGCGTGGGTAACGGTGTCTGGTTGCGTCTTCGAATGCGTCTCGTGTGGGCGACTGGAAGGCCTCGCTACATATCTCGCTCGTAAGAGGTGCCTACAGACAGTTCCAAGGAACATACACCGCAATTTTGTAAAAAAGAAAGCAATATGCGCGAATAAACTATCTGTATGTTCGTAGACAGGCGCCGAAGAAACACAAGGACAAGAAGAGACGTGAACACTGGCGCACTCGCAACTAACATTTATCGAAAAAACGAATCGCTTACATGGCCATGAAAAAACACCTTTGTCACGACTAGCCACGGAGTAGACCCGTTTCTAGAAAATCAAATTCTTGTGTCGATAAGGTTCTAGAAGTGTCACTTGTGCTTATCTTGCCTTTGGCTTTGATTTCAAAAACCTAGTGGAGCTGCCTGGATATCTTATCTGGGTATTTGGCCAGAAATTTGGTGTCTTTAAATGACGGGGAGCAATCTGTATGTTGCTAGCAGGCGCGTTCTGAAAGAGCCAGTGTTTTATTTTTTATTGGGCCTAAATGAATAATCGGAAAGTTTAATTAGCTAACTTTTTCAATAATGTTTTAGAGTTACGGGCTTGAGTTGAGCTAGTTGGTGCATAACTAGGATAGGGCCAGCCTGAGCTTGGGAAACGAAGAAGCGTAAAAAAACAAAACAGAAAAAGAGACAGAGGTAGAGGTACTGCTGGGGGCTATGCAGAGACGGCGGGACGAAGGGACCTGGAACGACTCGTCGCCTGCTGCGATTGGTCAGCGGCGAGGCGCTGACCAATCGAGCGGCGATGTCCAGGTCCTTCGTCCCGCATTGCTATACCCTCTGGACTATCAACTATGGTTTTAATGCTTCCTCTTCCTGTTGAGCTTTGACTATATGCTTCTTCTATTCTTCATGCCTGAGAGTCCCATACAATTCCATACAATCCAAGGATGAAATTAAATTAAATTAAATTAAATTAATGAGGCTACATACGATTCCACATGCAATTGCAGATTGAAAAAAAAACGCACTTCAGCAGGACATGACACACCGCATATACAGTATTTCTTTTGTCCCAAGTTCTGTCAAGTTCAAGCTGGCCCTATTCTAGCTTAGTTTAAGAACCGAGGTGTCAATTGGCAAGCTGCAAGAGGGCCTTCAGAAACACCCGATTAAGGCGTTTGCAACGTATTACGCTTTGCGTGCTTCATTTTCCCAAACCAAAACAAAAATGCTACAATTTTTTTTTTTATGTGACAACGGGTTTGTTGCAGCCGCAGTAAACGAATGTGCTATCACTTGGTTTTTTGTTTTTTGTTTTTTTTGCGGGCTTAACAAATTTTTTATAAGCATAACTTCATAACGTGTATGTTGACGGGGGACGGTGGACCCCACCTGGTCAGGACATAGCCGGCGCTGCGAGCCGATGAATTCAAAACAGGCCCAGCATTCTTCGTCTCTCTGTGCATACTTTTTAACTGCAAACTGACTTAGGACGAAACGAGGTACCGGGTGTTTGAAGGAAAAGAGAACCCTTGCCATTTAATAGGCGCTTCGATCCTTATTTGTAAAAGAACACTGAATTAATTTATATATATTGTTAAGTTCATGGATGGGATACAAATGTCATTAAAAAGGTTTCTCCGAAAAAAAAAATAATGTTACCGCATCGCGAGACACATTTTTAGCTGGGAGCGATTCTCACATTTTGGCAATATGCCGAAATTAAAAGTGTGTTCTGGAATCACTTCTAGAAACACTCAACTTCCAAAACAAATTATTTTGTGAAATGTCTGGATTGTAGACAAATCTCACAAACTTAACTTTCTCGAAATAAAAAAAATCATTTTAGACAAAATTCATGTCTTAAGCCGTCTTTTCAGCGAAGAACGACCACAAAACTTTTTTTATATTTTGGCACGGTATTTCATCTGGCATGACGTACGTGGCAGTACTCAAAATGAGTCTCAGCAACTTAAATATTGCGAAAACATTGTTACGGGAAAAGTTGTTTCTGACGTGTGTGTGTTCTATCTGGGAACTCTAAAAAATAGAACTTACTTTCTTGTAGTTTAGTGTGTATTTAAGTGTTCCCGTTGCGCGGGTGCAGAGTGCTGTAAACTCAGTGTTGAAGACTCAACAAAGACTGTTACAACTGCGATTTTTATATATATACGCGAATATGCTATAGATGATATTCTGCCAACAAATGTGAAATTAATTATTATAATTCGTTATTTCTTCTTCCACAACCATTACTCCTTCTTAGTTGGGGTAATGTTGCAAATTCAAATTTAAACAAAATACTTGTATTATAAAATAAAATGTTGCGAATTTATTTGTCATGTCTCATACGATCACCCTAGTGAACCTCTCTTTAAAAGTTTTAAACTTTGATGCCTGCAAATAGATTACACAAATATCGTTTTTGCGTGACCTATAAATCAGAAGTACAAACAAATGTTCATGCCCTTAGTGAATTGGCGTCTCTCTCGCCAAGAATAGCAACACATCCTACTCGAAACACGGAAACATGGACGCTCCGTATTTGCAAAACCGACTTACGGTGAACAAATGTTAAGATATATGCTCTTCCTCGGCTGCTTAATTTTCTTGTTACTCACAACACTGATCTTCCCACATCTGTAACAATATCCGAATATTTCTCCTTTTTTCCAGATATGATCGCTTACTATATTCTATAACCTCAATTTTCGCTAAGTTGAATCATGCTGTGCTTGTATGTACTTATGTACTTTGTTTTTGTTAGCCTCTTATATAGTCGCACCTTTTTTGTTATATTGTCCTGCATTCATGTTCGAAATCGTTAGTTTTTCTCTAGGTTTCCTTTTGGATTACTTGTTGTGCCACTGCTGTTACACGAGGGCCAATCAAGTTGCATGATGCAGCTATTTTCCCTCAGTCTTCCTCCGTCATACGTGTTTTTAGCGGAAAATAAACATTATTATTCTTATTATTATAAAGCCCGTAAAATCATATGCAGGCTTTATTACTTCGTGGCGTTCCCACTCTATATGGTGAATCATGCTGCAACAACTCTAGGTGATTGTAAACAGCAGGGTTGGGCAGAAATACTCAAAAATGTACTTGGAAATACAAGTACTGGATGCATTAAAATAGTAGCTAATATATTTATACTAAATATATCTGTAAAAATGTATCACGATACGTATCGGAAATTACATTTTAACTAGAGGCAAAAGTCTTTAGGCCCGCTTCAGACGGAGCAATTTCGCCCAGCAACTTGACGTCGCAACACCAGCAACACGGGCTGTCCAGTTCATGACACGCAGCAACCAGAGTTGCTACGACTTGCTATCATCATCATTCACTTTGAATTTTCTTGCACTATTTAGACGCCCAGCTACGCGCCCGAAAACTTAGTTTTTATATCTTTGAATGGCGTTGAGAATACTAACTCATCTTTCTGAAAAGGTTTATTTCTAAAAACAATCGATTTCAAAACCAGGAACCAAGTCTTTAGCTGTCATCATCACCACCACGGGGGCTATCGCGAAAACATCGCGTCCCTGATTGGCTGCTGCTGCTTCAAACGGCCCGAGTTGCTCGTCCAGCTTCGAGCGGACCCGATCTCAGCAATTCGTGTCGATCTAGGTGTTAGGAACGACCCGCCTGCAACCCCGAAATTGCTGGATAAGTTGCCCCGTCCGAAGCGGGCCTGTAGAAATACAAATACAGGAATACATTTTGGAGAGGCAGAAATACAAATACAGAAATGCCGATACTGCAATACATTTTTCAAATTCGTTTGAGACGCCAACTGAAATGAAGCTTGTAGTTGAAGTGAAAGTTTTATTCCCGAAATTACTTTCCCGTAGGGTTTGGCACTTTGCCTTGAAGTTAGTGGTTTCCGGACAAAGAGGAGTCTGCAATGGGCCAAAAACGTTTCATCAAGGATTGACCGCGGTCCTTCCTGATATCCTGTCTGTCGACGAGTGGTGCAAAAAGACTTCGACCTCTAAATAAATGTTATGTCCCCTAAATCCCATCAAAACGTCACCATGCCCCTGTCCAATAAGGATGCCCCTGTCAACATTGATCACATGACGTCACGGTGGAATGAACTGGTATTCTTTATTTCTAGGTGTGGCCTTGAACATCATAACTTTACCCTCGCTGCTGTATGAAAGGACAATACATAATTTCGTTCTAGGTGAACTAGTTGAAGATCGTGCAGACAGTGTCATTTGGAATTTTAGAGAATTGTGGACCACCTAAAGCATCCTGGAACACATGCCTTATCTTCTGTTACGTGGTTGAAAAACGATATGGTGGAATCCCTGTTGTGAAGGTCCTTTCTGCCGACCCTCCGCCACCGACGCATGGATTGCAGTCCTCAATGTCGCCTAGCATAGTCCAAACGGAGACCTCGTGGATTGCGACCTGATATCCTAATATTGCCGGTACAGGTGCGAGCCCTCCGAGAAATAGCGCGAGAAACAGCGCGTTCGAGACGAGTCGCAGGTGTACGAAGTCTGGGTCGGCACTCGGGACAGCGAGGCCACGTCTGGCTCCTTCCTGCGTTTCGGATAACCAGAGCAGCGTTTCACGTTCACGTCGACTGATGACGTACCCTTGAGCCGTGCAATACTACGGACGCAGCAGCAGACGCATTCGGATATGTGTTGAACTTACTGCGTGAGTCATCCTACTATTTCAAGTCAACCACCGCCAGAGCCAGGCTCGTGCTGCAACGGACTGTGACTCAGCTTTGCCGGCTAAGTGTACTGTCTACTGTATGCGCTAAGGCAAGAGAGACGGTTAACAGCGGGCATTGGATGCCAGCAAACAATGACTCATGTAATCCCTACCCAGGGACCTGCGGCAGAAGATGTTCTGAATCCACTCCTGGCACGCCACCTGGTTCGAGTCCCTGACTACGCAACACTTCTCAGAAGAGAGAAGAGAACGCATAGAAAAAAAGTTTGTAGAATCAGAAGGAACCTTGGTCAGCATAGTAACAGTGCCCCAGCATCTCCTTAACCTTAATGCCCTCAAAGTAAAAAAAAAGGGGAAAAAAAAAGGTGTTCGGACCTGTTTATGTTTTTCGGGGGGGGGGGGAGGGAGATGGGGGGGATGTGTAGAAGAAATCGTGACGAAATACATTTCATCGTGATTGTATCGTGATACAAAGAAACACTTCAAATGTATTTCGATACAGGAATATAGATACTGGTGAAAAATGTACCGCGATACGGAAATACAGATACGAAATGGTATTTCTAAAATACTATCGCGATACAGTTGTATCGCGATACTGCCCAACCCTCGGTAAACAGTACAGCGCACAAGAAGACGAGGACAGAAAAAATTAACATGCACGACACAAAAGCGCTGAGTCATACACAAGCGCTGCAGTTCCTCACCGGCGTAAAAAAGAGGCACCTTCATTACAAGAAATCACATTCGAAAGTCGTTAAAAGAAGGATTGCGATTTTCACTGCTTGGGCCTGCGCTTTCAAAAGCCTGCTTTCACACCGTCCGGGATAGTTTTAACACTCAAGTTGAGAGATCCCGTTCGTCGGTCGTTCCGTCACATGTTGTGAACCAGGTGGTTGGGGCCTTTGTACGCAAGTTCAAAGGAGTCAGGAAGAGCAAACCTAGAGATCACCAGAAGAAGTGGTTCGTGTTCCATATATGTACAAAAGTAACATAATTTAAAAAGGTAGCCAAAAGGTACGATGTGCGTTGGGTGTTTTCTGCTCCAACTAAAATGGCACAAATCTGCTCCAAGCTTCGCTCAATAGTGGAAGACCATAAAAACCAAGTTCCAGAAACACCACGGCTATCCCTTTCTGTCGTGTTGTGTACAGAACCCCACTAACGTGTGGTAGAAGCTGGAAAAGTTTCGAACACGGAGGTCCAGCACCTAAACAAATTTCAACAAAAAAGACTGCTTCATGTTGTTGATAAATTGTCGGAGTATAAAAAATAAAATTGAAGAGTTCAATGGTCTCATACATATATTTAATCCCGATTTTATTTTTGGAACTGAATCATGGTTAGATGAGACAATTCTGAATTCTGAAATTTTCCCCCTACGTATGATGTGTACAGAAAGGACAGGAATTGCCATGGTGGCGGTGTGTTCTTATTGGCTAGCAAATCATTGAACAGCATGTTGATTGATGTGGAAACTGAGCACGTCGAATCAGTGTGGTGTCGCATACGCACTCCTAACAAAAGTGAAATGGCCGTTGGTGTGTTTTACCGCCCTCCCGGTTCCACTGCCGAAACAATTTCTGCTCTGAACAATATTTTATCTGGCCTACCTGACGAACAGATTTTAATAGCCGGGGATTTTAATCTACCAGAGTTGAAATGGGCAGGTGACCACGATATACTAGTACCATCTGGTGTTGTCTACTCTGAATTTGAAGATATTTTAAATACCTACGGCTTTGAACAATTTGTTTGTCAACCAACAAGAGGCGAAAACATTCTTGATTTAATTTTGTGCAACAGTGATATTGTTTATGATGTGTCCATCTTTCCTGGAATCAGCGATCATAGCATAGTCACAGCTAGTTTAACACTCCCTCATCTATTTCGTGCACGGGAAAGTGGTAGAAAAGTATTCATATATGACAAAGGAAATTATAAAGGCATAGAAAAAGAATTGCTTGAATATTTAGATGATTTTACTAGATTATCCTTGGGGAGCTGTGTGGATACTTCATGGGTTGCTTTTAAGAAATGTTTGTCAGGTCTAATTAAAAAATATATTCCAGCCAAATATATATCTGAAAATACTAAAGCTGATAAGCCTTGGATGACGTATGCTGTTAAAAGAGTAATAAATCAACGAAGGCGTGCATATCAGAAGTACAAAATGCATTTATCTGAATTTGCTGTTTCAAAACTTGAGAAGCTGAATAATGCTTATAAAGATGTTATCACCTTGGCGAAACGGGCATACTTTGACAAACTTTCAGATGGAATGCGGTCAAATAGTAAAGAATTTTGGACCTACCTTCGAAAAACTCGTAAGGAAGATGTTGGCATCCCGGATATTTTGTGTGATGGTGAGGTTATTGAAGATAATCATAATAAAGCCAACTGTTTCAATAAATATTTTCAGTCTATTTTCGCCTCTAACAAAATGCGTTCATGTTATCCACTCCTCAGTGACGGAATAGGGCCTCCTATGCCACCTCTTGTCATAAATATAGAAGGCATTGTGAAATGTTTAGAGGACCTAGATGTAAAAAAATCAGTGGGCCCAGACGGCTTGTCGCCAAAAGTGCTGAAATCGTGCTCATTCGCCGTGTCCCGCTACCTTCACATAGTTTTTTCAAAGTCTCTAGAGGAAGGTGTACTTCCAAGCGAATGGAAAAAGACATTTGTTACGCCAATCCACAAGCATGGATCAAGAAAAATTGTAGAAAACTATCGCCCCATTTCCCTTAGTTGTGTATGTTGCAAGGTTTTAGAACACATCGTGTATAGTAATGTTGTAACACATCTAGATACTAACTACTTCTTTTCTCCAGCTCAGCATGGTTTTCGAAAGGGCCTTTCGTGCGTGACTCAGCTTGTTGAACTTTACCATGATCTTGTTACAACAACTGAGAGTGGAAGTGAAACGCATGCTATTTTCCTTGACTTCCGGAAGGCTTTCGATTCTGTGTCCCACCCTTTGTTGTTGTATACAACTGCGCTCTTTGGGCCTTGATAACAGCGTCTACCGATGGATAGAAAATTATCTTTTGAAAGAAAGCAATGCGTAGTCATTAACGGTGCAAAATCTGAATTTGTTGCTGTGACATCTGGCGTTCCGCAGGGGTCAGTCTTGGGGCCTCTTTTATTCCTTGTTTTTATAAATGACATAGCTGTAGGTATTGACTCGCCTGTGAGGCTGTTCGCAGATGATTGCGTTTTATATCGTAGAGTAGAACATTTACGTGATTCTGCACTTTTACAATCTGATCTTAGATAAAATATCCAGTTGGTGCCGGACGTGGGAATTAAGTCTCAATGCTGACAAGTGTGTCCACGTCACTTTCGGGAAAAAACGCGACAGCATCTTATCGTGTTACTCTATTAATTATCGACATTTACATAGAAACACGCATGTGAAGTATCTTGGAGTCATTTTATCAAGCGATCTTTCTTTTAATGCTCACGTAACACAATCTGTACAAAAGGCTGGTAGAATGTTAAATTTTATTAACAGAAATCTACGCAGTGCTCCCAAAGAGCTAAAAGAAACTGCTTACTGCTGCTTGGTAAGACCGATGCTTGAATATGCGTGTGTTCTGTGGGACCCGCACCAAGCGTACCTTGCCATTAAAATAGAAAAAATTCAAAACCGTGCTGCAAGGTTTGTATCGGGAAAGTACGATAGAACGTCCAGTGTGACAGAAATTAAACGTGAGATCGGTTGGGAACTATTGGATTTAAGGAGAAAGAAATTTCGTCTAAAGTTTTTATTTTCTATATTTAGTAACTTAACTAGAATTGATAAGTATAAATATCTTGAATTACCAAACTATATTTCAACCAGAATAGATCATTGTAACAAGATCAAGGAAATATTTTGCCGAACTGATTATAAAAAATACTCATTTTTCCCTCGTACAATAACGGACTGGAATTCATTGCCTGCATCAGCATTTACTACAGATGACGTAGGATATTTTTTTCAATATCCTAAATTTTTTAACATTCAAGAGTTTGTGTGTGTTCTTTTATTTAACAGTATTTATTGTATTTTTTGCCATTGTATTTATGTTCGTGAGTATGTGTTTTATTTTGTGTTTCCCTGCTATAATGCTTCGGCGCTGCAGGTTGTTTCTGTAAAATAAATAAATAAATACAAATAAATGTGGGTCAAGCAGGTCGGTGCCTGAATGACAACCTTCTCGAGCATGATTGTTCACTCGAATCTACGGTGAGTGTTCCTCTCCCCGTACATTGCAATGCGTGCTCCTGCTCTCCAACTCTTAACGGCACGACAATATTTGGACATTATCGCGACAAGCCGACTCACGAAATTTTGCAAGCGCATTGCATTCATATTTTGGGGGACCGCTGCATTAGCCAGCCATCAGTGACACTACTTAAATCCGGAACCTCGTTTTTAAATGGGCCTGCTGGGGCAAACGCATAAGGTGTATCCACACGACGGACCAAATTGCTGGTTTGGTCCGCGGGCCGCGCATCACGTGATCTTACGTCACCGGTTTTCGAGGTCCGCCGGCGGTCCGCGGCCCGCGCTTCTGAGAAATGCCAAGCTACTTTTCTCGCCCGGACCTTGGCGGCGGACCGCGGCGTTTTTAGTATAATTGAAGCGCTAAGTCTGGCAACAAGCTGGCTGTTGACCGCCTACTGTTGAAGACGAAGAAGACGAACCTTTTGTTGTGCGACGAAAAGAGTTGATTATGCAGACCAAGATCTTTCCTGCACATCCAGGGCTTCATCCAGCATGCCCTTTTCGGTTCACTTAAGTCCTCCTCGTCCTCAATAGTCAACGCCAGGGCCACCGCGGCCAAACGTCTCTTTCGTTCAACCTCATCTTGGCTCCTTACAAATAGCCTCAAAGCAGCTCGCTGCATGCGTTTGGTGGAGCTGTGAGGTCGAGGGTTAGACCGGCCCGTTCGCTCTGTCGTCTGCTCTTTTGGTCCGCCGTGTGGATGCTCATTGCAGCCGGGCGGCCCGCGGGCCGCGCATCACGTGATCAATCGGTCCGCGGCCCGGTCCGTCGTGTGGATACACCTATACCGATACTTCGTTTCAGCTTGGGTCCAGACGCAGCCGATGCTACAAGCGCGAGCTCCGGGCTTCCAGCGTCCCTGCCAAGCACGCGCGCTCGTGCAGTACAGGCACTGTGAGGGCCGCACGCTCGTGCTGGTAGCATCGGCTGCGTCTGGACTGAAGCTGAAACGAAGCATAGATGGTGTTGAGCGGTGTGCGTCACGCTCTCCCACAGCGTGACTCTCACTACGTTCTCTTCCTTTCGTGCATAAATTCAGTTGCGACTCAGCACTCGTGTGTCGTGCATGTTTCTTTCCTGCTCCCCTTTTGTGCGCTGTACTGTTCACCATGCCATCATACCGACTCGCCCAGCTTACCCCACGAATTTATGTACTTGGTAATCTCCCTACTCATGTTCGATAGCTTACAATAATAGGAATTTATTATCATGAGTAAGCGGCTGGTAAATTAGTTTGCGAACATTTAAGTATTCAAAGACCAATTTAAGTGTGTTTGTTTGATTGTTTTTACGACAAATAAAATTATGACGGCATCTCGGATGACCTATTATGTCCCTGCATGAGTTCAGGAATGTTCCTTATGCATAAAATGTAATAGTTTGTGGACCCTTTTCGAGTAAGAGCTTGCTGTATTTGTTGGTCATCATACACCGGCTAAAATTTTACCCGCGCAGAAAACATAAACTCTGGGCTAATATGGAGATACACACACTTATCAACAGAAAACGTCGGCTCTTTCTACGGTATCACAAAATACACAACTGTGACGTACGCGATCAACTTGAACAGCTAGGCTTATCCTTGAATAAACAAATAAAAAAGCCAAAACATTTTTGTTGTTCTTAAAAAAACAATTAGTGACTATAACCTGAAGGAGTTTGGAATGCTTAAAAAACCTCTGACACGCCAAAAAAATTTTTTTTCATGCTAGGCGTTGAAATGGCATATCAGGACATCACAAAAAAATTGTTTCACTATAGAGTTGCGTAGTTTTTTTTTTATAAAAAATAGAAATACGAGGCCCAATTCAAAGTTCCCGCCGTGCACTGTGACGTAACAGTGTACCGCAAGGTGTCGGGGCGGTCAGAAGGTAGGCATCGCCGGAAGTCACGTGAGTTGTATCCCTCCTCGTGCTTACCGCGAGCGCGTGTAATATTTTTTTAAATATTTTTGTTATTCTCCGCACCTCCACGAGCGATCGAAGCAGACAAGGTTTCTTTTATTTGCCTTTCATCGCTTAATGTTGCTGTAAAGGTAGAAGAAGCGGAGTCAGTGAATTGACGTGATCAACTACAATGCCTAGAAGGTGCTGTGTGAGGGACTGTCCCGGTATTTCAGCAACTGAAGAAGAGATCACACTGCATGCATTTCCGAGAGACATACATCGGCCGCATGTGCACCTAGTAAACAAGTTCTACTCATGTTCTAGACAAAATACATACTTTGTGCTCGACGTTTACTTGTACTTTGTACACAAACCAGTTCGTATTCTTTAGACGGCAGGCATCTTTAGCCTGGAGAGTATCCGATGATTCAACGACCTCGGTGTCTGAACCTTCAGCAATGCGATCGGGCGTGTCGTATGCTAGCAATCCTAATTTCTGCGAGCGTTCTGAAAATTTTTTTTTCAAAACTTGATAGCTTGTTTTGCGCCCAGTATAGCTCTGTATGATCGGACTGACGGCATGCACTCGTACACTGGCTTGTACTCGCAACGCTTTCATCATTGACCTCCATCACGTCGATCCACTGACTCTTCGTCCTCAAATTTTACAGCACGCAAACTAACCAACGGTGCAGCGGTAAAGAGCTAGTGGAACTGAAACTTCGTTTTCTACAATCGCTCGTACGACAAGCAGAATAAAAAAAAAATCTTAGGCACGGTCGCGGAGAGCACGAGGAGTGAAACTCACGTGACTTCCGGTGAACTCACTTTTAGTGACGTAGGTCGATGCCTCCCTTCTGACCGCCCCGACACCTTGCGGTACACTGTTACGTCACAGTGCACGGCGGGAACTTTGAATTGGGCCTCGTATTTCTATTTTTTATAAAAAAAAACTACGCAACTCTATAGTGAAACAATTTTTTTGTGATGTCCTGATATGCCATTTCAACGCCTAGCATGAAAAAAAAATTTTTTTTGGCGTGTCAGAGGTTTTTTAAACTATATAATAAGCAGGACGCGGTTGGCATTCCCGGCATCAGCGATGGCCAAAACTATTTACTGAGGACGTTGATAAGGGTTTAGTTTCGTAAATAAATAGTATTTATACGCAGGACTCTCGGCGCCCGATTCCGAGGGTCCCGCATATAAATTGCGGGACCACCGGGGAGATTCTGACATGCCGCCATGTTTGTTGAGTAGTTGACGTCAGTGATTTCCCAAACACACCACTTTATTCGCAACGACTCCTCTATTCTCAATGCCCCCCCCACCCCCCTAAACCTTTGGACCCCGCCCTCCTCCCCTATTCGATTCCTGGGGAAACCCCTGAGTGACGTCATTCGCCCAACGTGCGGCGTCCCTTGCACGCACTCGCAGACTCGAGTCTCTCGGCGTGTCGCGCTTCAGCTTCCTCGTTTACGTTCCGCGTGTTTGAGCGCGCGGTCTCGAGACGATGACGTCCGCGACGTCGCTCCCTCGTCAGAGTGCAGCGATGAGAATGATTGTTATCGAGAGATGTTGGAACCTGGTCGTTTTGACTTCGACCCGCTGGCGGCCAGCTGCAGCGACAACGAGGAGATTGTCATGGACGAACTCGTCGTCGTCTGCGACGATCTCGCACGTGCATGCAGTGTGGAAGGTGAAATGGCAGAGGGGTGAGAGCGAGAGTAGTGAGAGCGAGTTGTTTGCGTATGGTAGAGAACGCCATTTCCGCCCCCGCTCGCGTCCTTCGAAGCAGGTGCCGGGTGAAACCCGAGCCGACATCCCCAGCAGCCCGAGCGCGGCGATGGGGGCTGGGGTGAGGGCAAGACGGGAGGGGGAAAGCGCCGGACGGGCCAAGAGTCGAGACTGGAGAACGAGGAAGAAGAATTCGGAGAATCGGAGAGATCGAAAAGATCGGGGGAACGGGGCCGCGGAGACGCCGACAGAACTGTTAAAACGAACGGACCATTCTTGTAACCATCCTCAATACAGTTGTTTGTGTTTTTAGCCAAACGTTGCATTTCATTGCCTCACACGCTCAGCATCTGCAACAGCGTGAGAGTGTGCGATTGTCCCGTGACGAGGTTGGTGAGGCGAGCCTGGGCGAACCTGGGGGCGCCTTGAATGAGAGGAGCATAGTTTAAACCCCGGAGACAAGAAAAAATGAAATCACGTCTTGTGCGTTATTTTATTTCTCCTTGCCTCAGGGTTTCGAGTCCCCTAACCATGTCGCCTGCACACCTTCGCTCCTTAAAGTGAGAGAACGTTCAACTACATATCACGATCGAATGGTTTCTGGACACCACGGTGTGACTTACTTGGGCAGTGTTGGCTCGTCACCAGACGAAAATGTTCAGCATTTTTTAATTGATTATTGCAATTACTGGAGTTCCAAAAATTGCGAAACTGTTTATATACTAAGAAGCTTATGAGCATTACATGTCAAGAATAATCTATCCTTTCAATTTTCGTGTCTTGACAAAATTAAGGAAGCAGCTTTATGTCACCAATGTTAGGTCAATTGTAGAATATGCGTGTATGATATGAGACCCTCAAATGCAGAATCTATTCTTTTCACATCCTGGAACGTATCCCCAACCGTGCTGCTCGTTTCGTTAGAAGCAATAACAAGTTTTATTTTAGCATTACTATACATTAAGAATCTTCTCGGATAGAAACTCCTTTCTTAACAAGGGAAATGCCTACGCCAACATTTTTTTTCTCGCTATGTATAACGATCAAACCTACATCGATAAAAACACTTCAATGTAAGCCCCCTACTTTATGTCGCAACGGAACGATTATGAAAAAGAAGTGCAAAAATTGAATTGCCGTGCCGATGTTTTTCAAACTCTGTTTTAATGCGTTAGTATTAGTGCCCACATGACAGGGAAATGCTGAAGGCGTCCGTCTGGGGACAAAGCAGTGGAAAAGCATCTCGAAAACATAGAGTGCCTAACTTTACATATCTACTCATAGTTCGTCTCGTTTTCTTTACTGAAGTGAATGTACACGGAGCAGAGCGCGTTGCAAACTGCAGAATACACAGAAAGAACTGTGTGTGGGTCTGTGTTCGTCCTGCATGCGTTTTATTCTTTCTGTGTTTTCTGAAGTGAATGCGCTCTCGTTATACAAGACCTGGCGCTCCCACGGCGTGTCGCCACGGGCTACTATAGAAGTTCTATAGAAGGTTCGCCTAGCTAAAGGAGCAGACGAGCTTTCCGACAACACTGGCGCTCGATCTTTTTGACGACGACTTGGAGTTGGATCTGTTCGGAGAAAACAATTTAGAAAACGTTATTTTATACGACTGTCTGCGCACTAAGAGAAGGTGTGTGTTGGCAGCAAGGCATGGGACGTTCGACCTGGCGTCGATGGACGAGGAGGGACGTTGTACGGCAGTTCAGGTTCACGAAGGAGGATCTGCCCCATCTCCGGTCGGCGCTGCTGACTGACAGTATTGTAGAAGAGAAGACAAAGGAGGCGCTTCGTAGCCTTAGCTTGGAGTATCACCTTTGGATGATCGGCGCTGCGCATCCCGGAGACGCTGAAAACCAACGGCTGGGTTCGGATGTCAGGGGACGAGGCCCTCGCGATCGGGCTGGGGCATAGAGTAGTTATAATGTACGCTAGAGGTTCAACTGGCGCTAGTGTCTATGCGACTTCCGGGAGGCAAATAGAAGCAGACAGCAACCAGTCTACTTTTGCGGTGCTCCTGTGCATTCCTATGGGAAAACGCGCGTGCATTTTGTCTCTTCGCCGGAAAATAACATGAATAAGTTTTGTTATTTTGGTTGTACCGTATAGTATGTACCTTTATTCATATTTTGAAAGTGTAATTGCTTTAGTTACAGCATTTTTCTTTACCACTGAACGATGTTAAACTTCGCTGTATTTCAGGCCCAAACCTCTGTACCATGGCAGGTATGTAAAAACGAGCGACGATTCTAAGCAAAATAACGATCGAAAGGAACGTAGAGCGTGTTCAAAGTTCGCTAGCATTCCGGTGGCGCTCATATATTGCTAATATGCCCGTCCTGTCATTATATGAAAATGACTCCGTCGTGCGCATCTTTACGATCGGTTAAAAAAACATTCGAACGTAAAAAATGAAGTACGTGGGCTACAAAAGGTGTGCCTTTTTATTATTTCCTATGTCGGGCAGTTTTTATCGGGCACCTGTTCTCTGGCTTCTCCCTGTTTGCGATGATTTGGAGCGTGCGGGTGATGCTTTGAACCCAGAACAAGCATCTTCGCACATATTCATGAGCAGAAAGAATAAAGCAGTACTTATTTAATGGAAATCGGACTACATTACGTGGCTTTCAATTTATTTTGATCGTCTGCATGCACAAGGAGTTACTTATCCAGTGTTACTGCGTAGTTCTTGCCGTCTCTCTTGGTTTTCCAGATGTCCTTCGTTCGTTTGGCACGTATATCCCTCATGCTGGAAAGCGCCGACGCCGTGTTCGCGCTAACAGTGTCCGAGAGTGCACATAAATACATGTACGAAGCGGTTTTAGCACCGTTTTTCATGCCACGAATTTAAAATAAAAACGCCGTAACTGACCAATTATTGCATCTGCGTGACTGAGAAATGTTCCAATGTGCCTAGTACGTACGAATTATTCGTGATATTTGCTCTTATAATCGAGCGCAGAGAGAAAATGCACTCGCTTTTTCCCATAGAAATGCATTACCCGAAGTCAATTTCGGACTGGTTGCTGTCTGCTTCAATTTGCAGCAGCACACTATAGCACCAGTTGAACCTCTAGCGTGCATTATAATAACTCTATGGGCTGAGGAGGCTGGCCTACCCCAACCGCCTCGGCTCTCATGTTGTTCTCGCGGTCGCGTACAGTACAGATAGCAGACGATCACGGTCGTACGCCTGCGAACCGATCGTCTCACCGTGTACGGTACGACCACGAAGAAAAAAAACAACTTGTTGTCACTTAACTGTTTTCCTCTTTTTTATGTTTTACTTTTCAGCCAATATTGAGAAGGCTCGTTTCATAGGATATAGTGATTAGCATCAGTACACAAATTTGTATTTGATGCAACATTTTTTTAAAAAAGTATAGAGAGTATTGATGCAAAAGACTGCTGCTCACTCTGTTGTCACTATAGATAGCCCTCATAGTCTTAATGGCAGCTGTAGAAAGGTGGAATAAGTGTCCTAAATGCACATCCCAATGTTCGTATAATAAAAACTAAAAGTGTAATAACACGAAGAAAAAAACATTGTAGGGCAGTCGAATTTGACCTTTCCGACCCTGCAAATGTCACTTACACTGTAAACAAGGTGTCTCTTTTTTATTGTACTATTCACTCAAATGCCTTAGAAGTAGCTAATGAATACAAGTACGTATATGGGTGTTTCTATCACGTCCAGCTTAAGCTGGGCTATTCATATTGAGCAGATTTTCACAAAAGCGTCATGTAAACTGTGGTCGCAACGTAAGAAAATGCGTCGCTCTACTTGTGCCACAAAGCTGATGGCCTATAAATCGCTGATTCGTTTTTTGCTGGAATATGCTGACATCGTATGGGACCCACACTCACATGCGCTCATTGACCAATTGGAAGGCCTTACAAAAATCTCTTGGATTTATTTATAACTCATACGGTAAAAGATTCGCACGTGACACCGTTGTACACCGCCTCCGGAGTGTCTATATTACCATGTCGAAGCAAAGTAAAGCGTTCGATATGTTTGCATAATATACCTCATATTAAAGCTGGTATAAACTTTGATGATTATTTGCAGTATAACGCGAGTTCGGGGTACGAGGCAGAAGCACGAGAATTTGCGCCTTCAGTTCCGTTGTAGAGAATATGTTCTTAAACACCCCTTTTTTCCTCGTTCTGTTTAAGAGTGGAATGATTTGCCCCCAATTGTGACGGCGATTCTTTCTACCGATTTATTTGCAAGTGCAGGTGACGAACTTTTTTTGTTGTCACCAATGACTAAGCTACATGTTAATTGTTGTTGTTTTTGTGTTTATGCCACTCATTGATCGTTTCTGATGTTGTTATCATGCCTTGGCCCGCAAAAGTTGGCCGGCAGTATTCTCAAATAATAATAATCATATTCGCCTTACTTAAAGCCCGAGACTATTGCTTTAACTAACTGAGCTACTGCGTAGTAGAGAGAGAAGACTTGCCAAAGAGGAAATTTCAACGTGAGAGTCACAACCACGTGCCAAGTGTCTAGCGTTTACTAACTGTTAAATTATTTTTCAAGAGGAAGTTCTGTTGCGTTATGTTCTGAACTTTATTTCTTATTTGCTGACTCCAACTTTATAGACTTGCTGTCACCTATAGCGCTCCTGGTGGGCACTACCACGAGTTACTTTGTTTATGTAAGAGGCCTCGGCACGATCCCTCCGACAGCTATTTTGGTAACGAAGCGAGACTGTCGGTGTCGGTCATTGGTCGTGCATTACAGTTGCTACCTGATTAAAAATCGTACCCTATCGGTGCGATTGGCCCTCCGGTACCAACCCCGGTGTAAAAACGGTTTCCAAAGACTCTAATATCAGATCACCTTAAAAAACTCCTGAAAAAGAAAAAAATTATTTTTAATAGTTTGCTTGGGACACGCGTCAAAAAATTAAGTTTACGCGAAAAAAAATTTTTTTAGAGCGATATTGAAGGTGCGAGACGCGATTTAGTGGGCAGTCACCTCCTTTCCACTTGTTTTCTCTCTCGGCATTTCGGGCGCGCGGAGGAGAGGTGGAGCGGCTTCGCCTTCACGACCGAGATGCTCATTCCGGAACGACCCGTGACGTCATGGACTTTGCGCGCGAAATTTCAAATAAATCTCTCGCCGTTCATATTGCTCTAAAAATATTTTTTTCGCGTAAAATTTATTTCTTGACACGCGTGTCCCAACCAAAACTGTTTAAAAACACATTGATATTTTTTTTTTTCAGGGGCCCTTTAAGAAACACGATGGGCGCAATGGCAATCCATTGTCATCGTCATATCGTCGAAGAAGGAACGCAGCTATCGCTGTCTAAACGCGTCACGTCGTGTGATCGTCGCGCTGTTTTACAGCGTTAGCTATAGTGGCCCGTTCCCCGGTTTTTGTTCTTATTTTTTTCAGAGTACAGTATTCATACTTTTCTAATGTCTATTCACTTCATGTTACCACAACAATGCTTGGATTTGGGCTAGTTCGTTTGACATCATGAGGTACCCTTTTTTAAGGGAACCGCCATCTTGAGAATTGCGGCGCCGACGGCTTGCAATTCTCAAGCATTCTAGCGGCTTAAATCTTGAAATGCAGGCTGGTTCTGGTAGCACACGTATCTGGGTAGGCAACCGTGTGGATAGGGGGGGGGGGTTGGGGACTTGACTAGGCTATGGCTATGGTGTCTGGAGCGCGTCTTCGACTGGTGTGTTTAGCGTCGTATTCCGCCCATACATCAAAAATGGTCCCCAAGTGGTAACGAGTGACGTCACAGAAGCCGGAGTGTCATGCTGTTGCATGTCGCCATCCTGGCGGTTGGTCCTAGAAACGCTAACGAGAAGCTGCGAGTAGCACAAGCGAACGCCAGTGTCGCTGTAATCACGGCGTCCCAGCTTCTGGCTGCCTAGTCTTCCGTGGACTGCCACACTGGAGAGCGACGTGGAGCAGAACAGGCGTCTGCCCTATGCACTACAGCTGTTGCGACACCGCCAGGATCGCGACTGAGGACAGCATGACACTTCTATGACGTCATCGGGCGGAAATCGAGGGACCATGTTTTCGGACGTGGTAAACATACGAGTCGAAGGCGCGTTCCTCGCGCACCCATACTATGGTGCGCTACAATAGCTTGGCTGGAACATGGCCGGTTGAATCGAGCTGGCTAATGATAAAGCTAGAGTCACTGAATATTCCCAGGGTACAGAAACTCCCAAGCTTCGTTTTAGAACCGAGTCGCGGCGCACCAGTCGCGATCCCCAATATGGCACTGCCCCGTGCGGTCGAAGCGGAGCACATACAGTGTAGCGTTCATGAAGTGAATCTAAGGGCGCAAACGAGCTGGTTTAGACTGAACATGATATAAACCCCGGGACTGCAAGCAAAAAACGACACGAACACTAAAGGGTCTCAAACACAGCTGTGTTCGAGACCTGTGTTCGAGTCCTTTTAGTGTTCGTGCTCGGGGTTGTGTCATCCTGGAGTCTCGGGGTTTATGTCATGTTCAGTGTAGCGCTCGTTCTCGTGTGAACTCTTCAATTGACGTTTCTGGCCCGTGGCGACACTGGCTTGATTTTATTAAAGTCCTTTCTTTCGTTCCGAGCGGTGCGTGACTTGCTCCTCGCTGTCTCGTCTCTTTCCGTCTCTCGCGCGCCTCGAAACACATCGAAATCGAGTGTTGGGCTTAGCTCCTGAGGCGTGGAGTTTTTAATACGCAGCACCAGCGCAACCGGAGCTACCAAGCGAACCGGCAATTTCGCTTGCCGAACGAGATTAGCGTCTACCTGATATAAAACAAAATCTAGAAAAAATCAACGCACTTTCCGTTCGGTCCTAACTCATCGATGCCCAGAGCTCCCACCCGTGCGTACCCGACGTAGCAGACGCGGAAACATTCTATATACGCTTTTTGTTGTTTTGGGCCGAACCACATTATTGCCGACTGATAACTTTTACCACGGGCTAAACCAGCCAATCAGAACTGAATTCTGCGGGATTGACTTCCGGTTAGCGGACTGAATGGAATTCGGTACTCTGGGAACATTCAGTGACTCTAGATAGAGTCCATCGTCGGAGGATATCGCACGTCACGTTAGATGCTCAGGCTAATTTCATCTCGCATGCTCCGCCTATGGCTGACCAACCGTGACCCCACAACCCTCTCAGATAGGTCGCGGGGATTAGAACTTTTTGATGCCCAGGCATAAAAGTTTCTACCTGCACCTTGGGGTGCACGCGAACCTGTGACATGCGAGTTCGGTGGTTGGTTCTACAGGATGTGACCGTAGTATTGCGCTCGCTTCCGCCCGGTAGGGTTTACGTAAGCGAAGAGAAGGCGAGGCGGAAGCGGCGAGGCCGCGGAGAGCAGACGACGGACTGCGATAAGCTTGTCGCGATCCATCGTGCGTCCGGAAAGTTTTTCCAAACAAAACTCGAGGAGAGGACGCGGTGAGCAATGTGCCAGCTTTGCGCTCCGGAGAACTGCGCTCTCTCCGTCCGGCGTGAAAGCGAGACCGGCGAGACGTGCGAGACCCTGATGGACGTCGATGAGCCACCACTCTATGCAGTTTGAGTAAACGAAAGTGCGTGGCGTTGCCGAAACCAAGATGCAACTTTGCAGTGTGAACGGCGGCAGAAACCTTCCGCGGGGAGTTTCGTTGACCAGCTTGCCCCTGTTGGATTACGTCCCGAACTTCGCGCTAACGTGAGCTTCTATAAGCGGTTGTCTTAGATTTACGAGAATTACCGAGCTGATCAGACAATGGATTTCGGCCGTTTGTTGCAATAGTGACTAGACTTCATCGAAGTGGAGTGGAGTTTTGTTTGCTTCAAGTTTGATTACTTCGACAGTCGTACCACGTAGCCCTGCCAAGTCAAGTTGAGGGTCTAAGGTTGTTCACGATAGATATTAATAAAAGACCACAGTCAAACTCAGCCCCATGGTTGAACATGGTTTGGGATGCATTGTAAAAACATTTCCAAACGTATTGTGGGGTTGTGTGAGCGCTCCACAAAACTTTTGACGCCAGCGTGCACAAGTTTCGCTGTCAGAATTCGTATTTAAATTTCTATCGAGGCAAAACACAGTTCTCAAGCGGAACGAAATCACACATCTTGCTAGAACGCTATCATCCACTTGCAGGATGGTAACGGAGTGTAAAAAAATCATTATTGTTGAGTGTATCGTTGTTTCGCGACCAAATAAAAGGCAGCAGGCGCAGTCAGCTGTCTCGATTATGAGCAAACACGGTAGACCTTGGTCCCACTCAGTTCGTATACGCAACCATGTACCATCTAATGGTAGCGTGTGGTTCATATTTGAAAGGAGGATTGGCGAGGAGGATGAGAAAGTGGCGAGCGACACAGGAGGTTGGCTTGGGAAAGCTACGTGGATGACGTCATGCCTCCCCAGTGGATAGGGCCGTTAACTTGCCTCCGCGAAAGAACGAGGGCGAAAACGGTGTGGTGTTGTTATTGAGTTTCTACAACTAAGCTATATATCTGAGCAGTTTAATGTAGCCTATGCACGTAAGCTCTCGGCATTTGATGGCTGCATCTTGAGTGGTGGCACGTAGACGTCTTCATACCCTCCACATGCCATGAAACGATAGCATACATTGCAGTGATAACCTAATCGGAGCACCTGCACCGGGTTGGAATCGATTCTCTAGCCGTAGAGGAAGTAGTCGTGAGCATAAACGTGACGATGAGTCTGCTACAAAGCCCTCGCGATTCACGCTCGCGATCGACTGATTTCATAAATAAGGATCCTTGGGGAACATGCGAGGCTCAGTAACATTGCAGCCACACTCGCGCTCCAGCTTCTTGTGGCACACTTTCCGCGATTGCTATTAAGCCTTTTAAAATTATTTGTGCGCCCCACGACGACCCAGTGACAGCCAAACAACCGTAAATTTTCGGATATTGTAACACGGCAAAAAGAAGCACTCGGAGCTACCTCACGCACGGCGTCCGTTTCTAAGCCTTTTTACCCATACTCTCGGCGGTTGCATACCCTGTGTCAGCGGGCAATCCAAAATTGTACCATGTCGAGAGTACGCCAGTTGCGCGCTGGTATGAGGTTATGCGAAAAAGGTGTGTACTGCGCCGCGAAGTTACGCTGGACACGTAAACTATAAGACAATTGATAAACAGAAAAAAAGAAACATGACGTACATGTGAAAGCGCAGACTAATTGAACTGTTTGTTTTTTGGTTTCTTCAGCTTCCTCTTTTAAACGCTTGTTTTGAAGGATAACAATTGCCTGATAATTCTCGGAGTTAAAGACTGGATGATTAATGCCATCGCGGACAATTGTAGACCCAGGTGTCTTCGGAAACGGAAAAATGCTGGAGTTTCGGATGACGAATATGTACTTGAGAAATCGTGGAAATGACCTGGACGATTAATGTCTTTTCCGACATTTGTAGACATTTGATATACTTAGATGGTGTGTGTGTCTATGCTGCTGCTACAATAGAGGTGATATGTGCCGTGTTATGCTGCGGGATCTTTTTAAGCAGTTTTATTTCTCTTTGGTTCAGAACTATTGAGGGTTCACTAATGTACATGCCATACCTTCCTAAAGCCATGTGATCTAAAAGATATAATAAAAGTATCAGAATATTCAAGCACGAAATCAAAAACTACATTTAATTATTCCCTCATCGACTTAACACTGGGGCTGCTAATAACATGGGAGCACACTAACCGAGGAGCAAAGTACATGTCTCGTGCGCGAGGAGTACAACAGTGGCGACGAGGATCCAGACCTCGGACCTTCCTACAGCCATGGGCCACCACCTGCCAGTGTTCGACGATGGGAAAGATAAGTGGCAATCTTACCTCGTCAAAGTTGAAGCCTATTTCGAAGCTAACCAAGTAACTGACGATGCCAAGAAAAGAGCCTTGCTAGTCGCCGCGCTAGAGACAAGAACCATTGATATTCTTTGCGGACAAGTCGCCCCACAGAAGCCAAACTCCTTGAGCTATCAGTCAGTAGTAAACGAGTTAAACAAGTACTACGACCCGACGCCGAACGAGATTTCCGAAAGCTTCAAGTTCTTTCACCGGCAACAGCACGAAGGGGAGCCAGTACAAGATTTCATTGTCGAAATACGACGAATCGCTCAGAACTGCAACTTTGCAACAATGCTTGACAGGATGTTGAGAGACCGCATCGTATGTGGCGTCCGCTCGAAGAACTTGCAAAAACAATTGCTAGCAAAAAGGATCTTACCTTGGCAGAAGCGACAGCACTTGCGATAGCAGCCGAGCATGCAGAGCTTGATTCGCAGAAGATAAGCACCGAAGCAGGCTCCACTGACTTGCTAGCATTAAAGGTGCCGCGGCGTTGGCGCGCGAAGCGGAACGCGAGTGACAAGCAGTGCGAGCGTTGTGGAAACAGTGGTCATGATAGCGCCGCGTGCTCAATGCGTCATCGACGCTGTTACAGTTGTGGCACACAAGGTCACTTGGCTCGAATGTGCCGAAAAGAAAAAACAATCGGTGAACGTCACAGCGCAGGCAGACAGCGATAGCGAAGCTAATGCAGCCCAGCTATGGTCGGTGACGACAAACGAACTGTTGGTGCCACCAATTAGAGAAACTTTCACCTGGAATGGAATCAAGCTGTTAATGGATGTTGATACCGGATCGCCAGTGTGTGTCATTCCTAGGACAACCTACGAAGCGCACAGGAATCAATGGCCAGAGTTGCAGAAACCGAAGATTAAATTGTCTTGCTATCTGGGGAGACTGCCGGTACTCGGAGTGTTGCCTATGCGGGTGCGCTACAAGACTGCAGCTGTTGATTGCCACCTCGTCGTCTTGGATTGCGAAGGACCCCTACTTTGCGGCCGGGATTTGTTGCAGAAACTCGAAACCAAAGAAGCAGCTGTGCTACATGTTCTTCGTTCACCACAGGACCACAGCTCGACCCCTGCTGTGCAGACTGCCGTTCTGGAGGACTACGCAGACTTATTCACGGAAGCCCTGGGAACCATGACAGGTCCACCAGTGCACCTGCAGGTCAAGCCACAAGCACAGCCGAAGTTCTGCAAGGCAAGGAAAGTACCTTACGCTCTACGCGATAAAGTTTCAGAGGAATTAGACAGGCTTGTGGCAGCTGGCATAATATCACCGGTCACTCACGCAGAATGGGCCACACCTATTGTGCCAGTTCTTAAGAAAGATGGGCGAGTCCGCATATGTGGAGACTTTAAGGTTACGCTGAACTTAGTGTGTGAAATGGAACAGTATCCTCTGCCAGTTATAGATGATATTTTTGCTCAGTTGGGAGGAGGGCAGCGATTCAGCATATTGGACTTGAGGGATGCCTACAATCAGATTGAGCTAGACGAAGAATCCCGCCAGTTGACCGTGATCAACACCCACAAAGGGTTGTTTTGTTTCAATCGCTTGCCTTTTGGAATTGCTTCTGCACCGGCCATATTCCAGAGGCGTATCGAAACTGTTCTGCAAGGCTTGCCCGGGGTACAAGCATACCTCGATGACGTTCTGATTGCTGAAAACCACAATGGCGAAAGCAATAACCTCAGGGCGGTTCTTCAGCGCTTTCGTGAGCATGGCATCAAGCTGCGTGCTGACAAGTGTCGATTTCATGAGACGTCTGTCACTTATCTCGGTCACCGTATTGATGCGGACGGACTGCATCCGACTGAAAAAGCTGTTGATGCCATCAAATTAGCCCCCGCCCCCCAAAATGTGAGCGAGCTGCGCTCGTTTCTGGGCATGGTAACGTTCTACAACAAGTTTTTGCCTGACATGGCTACGTTGCTAGCCCCCCTGTACCGGTTGCTCGAAAAGGGTGCTAAGTGGGTGTGGAGTTCTAAGGAAGAACATGCATTTTACTTAGCGAAGGAGGCGCTGTCCACGGCCCCGGTGCTCACGCACTTCGACCCGAAACAAGAGCTATTTTTAGAATGCGATGCATCGCCCTATGGTGTTGGGGCCACGCTTTCCCACCGCATAGATGGTGAACATCGTCCGATCGGATTTCGCTCGCGGTCGTTAAACGCCGCTGAAAGAAATTATTCTCACATTGAGCGGGAGGCCTTGGCTTTAGTTTTCGGTGTACAGCGTTTTCGAGACTATCTACTCGGGCGGGAGTTCACGCTCATTACAGATCATCAGCCCTTGTTGGGTCTCCTAAAGCATGACAGGCAAACGTCCGTCATGGCAGCTGCTCGAATACAGAGATGGGCCATTTTGCTGGGCGCATACAAGTATAAGTTACAGTACAAGCCTGGCAAGCACATGTTCGTCGCGGATGCCTTAAGCCGCCTACCGCTACCCTCTCAGCAGGTGCCCGAGGATTCTGAGGACGAGGCGGAGCACGTGTTAGCCTTGGACGCCTGGAACCAGCCTGCCGTGCCCCAAAAGGAGCTGCAAGCGCTCACGCAAGCAGACGCAGTGCTCTCCAACGTCTGTAGGTATGTCTTGGAGGGTTGGCCGAGGCACTTGGTTGTGGAAGGGAGGGAGATGGCGGAATACTCGAAAAGGCGACACGAGCTGTCTGTTAATCAGAACCTCCTCTACTGGGGCCACCGTGCTGTGATTCCGGTAGCAGCCAGAGAAAGATTTTTGAAGTTATTGCACGCAGCACACCAAGGGGCTTCTTCCATGAAGACCGTTGCGCGGTCTACTTTCTGGTGGCCCAGTCTCGACACAGATATTAAACGGGTAGCTGCTGGGTGTCAAAGCTGCGTTCAAGCGCTCCCAATGCCGCCTGCCCACGCACCTGTTAGCTGGCCAGAGACGCAGGAAAGATGGTCGCGGTTGCACATTGATTTTGCGGGACCGATTCAAAACAAGATGATCCTGGTCATCGTAGACTCGCATAGCAAGTGGATTGAGGCCATACCTCTATCCAATGCCACTTCCTGCGCCACAGTCAGGGCCCTCAGGACGATTTTCAGTCAGTTTGGTTTACCCCGCACAGTCGTCTCTGACAATGGGACGCCCTTTACCGGTTGGGAATTTGCCCAATTTATGGAGCGGAACGGCGTGACACACATTCGAACACCGCCGTATCACCCACAAAGCAATGGTTTAGCTGAACGCGCTGTACGAACCATTAAAGATGGACTAAAAAGGTGCTCAGAAGGGGATATAACGAAGGCCCTGGCAAGAATATTGTGCAGCTATAGAAGCACGCCGCTACCTTCAGGGCGCTCGCCATCCGAAATGTTGCTCGGGTACAGATTGCGCACGAGACTAGATATGTGCTTCCCGCCCAGGTGCAAGACAGTCGACCAGGTAAAGTCACGGGAAGACGCCGGCTGGAGCTTTGCCCCAGGAGATCCGGTATACATCCGCAACTATAGTAGCGGCGAGAAATGGACGCCGGGCAAGGTCAAGGAAACCGCGGGCTCGCGTGTCGTGAAGGTAGAGACAGACAACGGGGTTGTTCACCGTCACATGGATCAGCTTCGCAGAAGAAGCACCGATGCACCAATTGCGGCTTCAACTCCCCCTGCTGGCCCTGGAATGCCTGCGGACCACTCAGATGCGGAGCTGGAGAGAACGCAGGCTCCCACTGCCAGCGACATCGAGGGTCCTCTGCTGCGGCGGTCAACACGGGTCAGGAGGCCCGTAGTAAGATATGGATTCCAAGAAAAGGGGGATGCTGCGAACTGCTAAAAAGGCTTCGTCAGCGCCACGTGTGCCCGCCTCCACTCTGGTCGTCGCTATCACCAAGCGTCACGGCAGCCTCGGTTATCAGCTTTCCTTTCGTTCTCTTCTTTCCTTTCGCTGGTTATAAAAACCCAAGCCACGCAATAAACTTTGTTCTTTGCTGCCCCGCTACCAGTCTCGTTGGGTTCTGCGAGCTCTGCAACCGACCCGTTGGCAGGCGTCCGCCAGCCACTGGCGGAGTACAACAGTCAGGCATCCGCCAGCCACGGGCGGATTACAACAGTATCAGAATATTCAAGCACGAAATCAAAAACTACATTTAATTATTCCCTCATCGACTTAACACTGGGGCTGCTAATAACATGGGAGCACACTAACCGAGGAGCAAAGTACATGTCTCGTGCGCGAGGTACGTCACATTCTAGGAAGGCCTCCACTGCTGGATAAACCGATGGCCTCAGAGGTACACATAGAAGCGGCACACACAAAGGTTGGTGTTCTTGGGGCGAGTAAATCTCGCGTGCCTCGGAGTACAAAGTGAAGACCGGAAGCACCGACCGGGGTTCTACTTGGCTCGTCTCTTCGACGAGACAAGTCTCCGAGCGCGTATCTTGATGCATGCTCAAGACGAGTCTTGGAGCGCGCCTCAAATGCAGTCACCGCCCTCCAGCCTAGCTCCAGGGGCGGCTGCCGCCCCTCGGCCTCAACCGTACTGGGACCCATGGGCGTGGCTTCCCCAGGTGGAGTCGCTGTTCCACCTTACAGACGTCATGAGCTGGGGGCGTAACTATCATCACGTCGCTAAGGATATTTCCCCAGCAGCAAACGGCAAGGTGTTCGACATGCTGTGCAACACGTCACCTACGACTGCGATAAGCAAACTACCGAGGCCTCCGAACGTTTCCGCTGAGGACCTCGGCAGTCGACGTCCATCGCACTTGCTGCGTCAGATGGCTCGACCTGCCGGAGAACCTGCCAGTGTCATCGACGAACTTCTGCTCGTAGAGCTTCTCCCAGCAACTGCCGCCAAACATCTGCCAGGAACATCGCGAGAAGTCACTGCTCCCTTACCATCGAGGACGATTCGCCGCGATCCAGGGAAAGACGGTCACACTTCTGCGTCGCATTGTGATGTTCCGTGTCTCGTCCTGAGTTTATTTGGGAGTCTTCCGAACACGGCATTCCAGCTGGCCTCACCCACCTCGTCGAGTTGGGGAGGGGTCACACCACCAGCGACCGAGTGCTGCCCGAGGGGTGTCGGACGCCCCGTTGCTTCTCGCAGCCGATAGCGGCTTGCAGGTGCGGTTCCGGTCTCACTGTCAAACTGAACTCTGGTCCTGGCTCTATTCTGGAGGCTTCGACCACGGCATTCATGCTTGCTTCCCCCTCCCCGCTGAGCGACAAGTCGCACTGCCACCGCCGGAGCGCCGCCCAAGTTAGGTGTCGGATGTCCAGTTTCTCCTTGCTCCCGTAACGGCTTGCAGGTGCGGGTCCGGACACTCTGCCAGACGGGACGGACCCATTGGCAGACCAGGGGTTTCGGGATGGTGGTGACGTCAACTTCGTGGATTTGGGGAGAGGGGGAGGATGAACTGCTGAAGGGAGAGACAGTTGTTGGCGGGGGTCGCGTCGAGGAAGCCCGAGAAAAGCAGCTCGCCGTACGGGGCAAGAACACCGACCCGCGGGATGCCGAGAAATTGCGGAGTTTGGAGAAGGACTCCCAGGACGCAAGGCCGCTGGAGAGCGTACACCGCGAGAGGCGAGACGACGCAAGAGATCGAGTCAGTAACGGAAGAAGGACATCGCCTAGGAGCCGGGCCTGCTGCGAACCCCTGCGAGCACCGCAACCCCAAGAAATGCACGGCAGGATATGTGAGCCCCGTATCATCGAAGCCTGATGAGTGTTTTATAATTTCGAAGAAATGCATAAAACGTTAACCCTGCGATCAGTGTTATGAATTCCTCCGCCGTGTGTGAACCCTAAAGACGGTAATGCACGGCGCCGTCACAGCATGACTGGCAAAAAGCCATGCAGTCGCATTTCACCGGCTCAAGCCTGCCCATCTGAAAGCTACCCCTGTGATGGACAAACTAACGTTTGTTGAAACTACACTATTGCATCCCTTGATTTCGGCGGGGCCGCGTCACCGGCTATCGCGCAGAAAAGATGGGTGGGTTGAAGTCTGTGGGGTGTTCTGGCAGCAAAATATTTGCGCGTAAGGATGATAATTCTGACTTAAGATTACTTGCCTGGGTGATGTTGAAAAAATTACAAGTTAGCGTAGAATACTTTGATGACTGCCATATTTTGTGTAACTTCACAATTCGCAGATGCGGTGCATGATTGCTTTTACCACCCGCACGAAGTAAGCTCATTGTTCGGAAAAACTAAACAGAAACCTCTCAAATTCTTTCATTCTAACGTTAGGTCAGCGCGATCTAAAACCGAATACCTTTTTTTTACATTTTGAAACATGTTAAGTTTGAAGGTTTATTTTTGTGTGTGGGTGTGTTTCCTGTGTACGCTTTGTGAGTGATTTCTACTCTGACGAAGGGCGCACAGTACAAATTTTACTCGAGTCAGCTTCCCTTTGAAGCGATCGGGCTCTATTCCACGGGCCTTTAGACGGGGACGTTTCTCACGGGGTTCCGTGTTACGTTTCTCACGGAGTATTGCATCACTAGCCGTGCGTGACGTAGTCGGCTGTGGTTTCTCTTCTTTTGTACTTTTGGTACGCATGAAATCTTATACTTGAGCGCAGCCCGCCATCAGGCACTGGTACCCGCTCACGTACGCACTCGAAATGCACCTGGTCTGGGCATTTTACCGTTGTATAGGACACTCGAGAGCACAGCCCTAAAGCACCGGAGCTCGCTCACGTCAGTACTCAGGATACGTTGTGTCTGGTCACGTAGGCTGCGAGTGCTCAGTGCTGTGGACTGGGGTGTGCACGTCATAATCTCACTAACCTCGGGGCTCTAGTGTGCGCTGGTTAGAAAGAAAGGGGGATCCCTCGCGCGCCTATATATGAAAAAGCGTGACAGCCTTCACGGAGATTTGTCTCTAGGACCAAGAAGGGTTGAAGATTTATGCTTTTAACGCAAGTTTTCTCCTCCTGCATAATGTTTGCCGTTGTAAGTAAATGTGGCCATACTGGTCACTAAACGTCTGCCCTGTCGCAACGTGCTCAGCGGGGGCCAAACAACTTTTTTTCTGCAACTTTTGGGGTCTGGGGTGTTGTCATCATTGGTCATTTTCATCTTGACCGCACTACCTACTTCGGAAAGTTGACTACACGTTTCAACCAATGTTCGATATCATCATGCTCACTGAAACCTGGTACAGCGATGACGACGACTTTTTGCTTTTACAGTGATATGAACATTTTTATTTAAACCGTGAACGCAACCGTGGTGGTGGTGTATCCATCTTGATATCGAACACAGGTTTTGAGATTGTATCCAAATTATCAGCAATTACAGATCATTACGAATTACTATGCATACGTAAAGAGCTTGAAGTGTATTGTGTTCTGTACCACCCACAAAATAAAAATGCGTTCGACTTCTTCGAATTTCTAGGAAAGTTGTTTAGCGCTATGATTGAAGTCAAATGCAATTTCATCCTTGGAAGTTTGAGATGACCTAGATATTGATTTTCTTGATCTTTCACATAATCAATCGGAATTTCAATATTTCTGTCCGCAAATGATCTTTAAAATGTAATATATCATCCCACGCGCATAACAGCGTCATGTTCTATGCTCGACCTTTTTATTACAAATCATGATGGCTCTGATATTACTGCTGGAGTGATGTGTTTAGATTTGAGTGATCATTTGTCCATATTCATGCTGATTCATAAACAAAACGCGACATCTAGTATGAAGGTCAGGGGTGCAGCCCCAGGTACATTCAAAACATTAAGGATAAAACGTTGCATACGTTTAGAAGAAACGTTGAATACGTAAACTGGAGCAGTATAATTGACATAAATGATATAAATAAAGCCTACGACACATTTATTAAGGTTTTTAAAGATTTTTATACCTCTGTTTTATATGTTTTATGTTTTATACCTCGGAATGTATAAAACATCCCGACTTGCTTTAGAAAATACTTAATGCTCTCCTGGACAAGAATACTAACGATGATAGAATCGAAAAATTAGTTATGATGGGATAGAAAAGTGTGTATCTACACTATTAGATGCTTTTAATCGTCATTTTGTGGACGTTGGGTCTGTTACCTACTGCAGTGATGCAGCACAAAATATATTTTGTGCTGCACGAAAATTTCCACTAAATTTAGCGGAAAAAATTGCCCGCTAAATTTGGCGGAAATATTTCCCCGCTATATTTAGCGAAAAAAATTCCCCGCTAAATATGTAGGGGAACAATTTCCCGCCAAATTTAGGCGCCGTGTGACGTCGACCTCGTGACCCTCGGGACGTCACTCATGACCGTTGCGATCCTCGTGACGTCACTTATTACCCTCGTAACGTCACACGTGACTTCACGTGGGACGTTATTACGGGAAACGTCCCATTATGCAACGCGCGGTTATGCCGACGGCGACGGCGACGCCGTTCAAGCCGGAAACGGGCGCCTAAGCTGCGCTCTAAAATCGAAAGTGTCCTATGGTTAAATAGGCCAAACTCGATTTCATTTTGTCCAAACTTTAATCGTTTTCTTACAAACTGTTGACTGCACTCCCTCTTCGAATATTCCATTTTTTTAGAAGTAAATAGATTATTCTTAGCTTTTATGTTTAGTTATGTACAAAATAGCAAATTGCGATTAAATAAGATTTTTTACATATTCACTTTGTTGTAGAAAATCAACTGTTAAGAACTATGAAAGAGGGAGAGAGAGATTAAATTTTATTCCTTAAAGCCTTTCTTCCAAGGCACCGTCATTCACTCCTTTTCCCCGAGGATTAAAAACTACAGGGTGATTCAAGGAGACGCCAGGCTCTTTAAATCGACCGCAAAATTCGGTTTCTTAACCTATCGCGCTACGATTTTTTGCAGCGTTGCCCAAAGATGGTGCTTTTTTTTTAATTTGCAAAGAGCGAATTTACTTGAGGAAAAAGTGAAGAAAGAAAAGGGCTTAGCTCCTAGGGAAACGCAGCGACGCCACCGGTCTTCAAACAACACGGCGCCGTTTCGCACGGGAGACAAGAGATGGCGCAACGAACGCCGCCAACGAACGAGCATAGGGCGCCGAGAGCCGGCGTCTTTAGCAGACGATCTTTTCGACTCAAAAGCAAAGCTCGTTCCGCAGGCGGCAACAATCGCAGAAACAAAAACAGGCGCGGTAACAACAAGGAACTGCAAAGCAGACGACATCGGTACCCCGAAAAAAAAACAGTTAACCGGACAAACCATTTTTTTACCGATTATGTGTCCATTCAATGTGTTTTATTAGTAAGGATGATAAAATAATGCATTACCAACTGATATCAGAAAAGCTCGCGCCGCTTTTGAGTCGAAAAGATCGTCTGCTCAAGGCGCCGGCTCTCGGCGTCGTATGCTCGTTTGTTCGCGGCAGTTGGCGTCGCGACCGCTTGCGCCATCTCTTGTCTCCCGTGCGAAACGGCGCCGTGTTGTTTGAAGACCGGTGGCGTCGCTGCGTTTCCATAGGAGCTAAGCCTTTTTCTTTCTTTACTTTTTCCTCAAGTAAGTTCGCTCTTTGCAAATTTCACAAAAAAAATGCACCATCTGTGGGCAACGCTGCACAAAATCGTAGCGCGATAGGTTGAGAAACCGAATTTTGCGGTTGATTTAAAGAGCCTAGCCACTCCTTGAATCAGCCTGTATGAGGTGAAACAACTATCAATGCGTAGCTATACACTTAAGCTATGTAATGTGTTCGTGTGGGTAATAATTATGAAAATATATATATTTCAAACATGTTATAAAAACTAAAATTTCGAGATTTGTGAAAATGAGTTTTTTTATGTATTCTCTTTTAACTTTTTTAATTGATTGCCGGTAAGGTAAACAATCATATGATATAAATATTGATTAACTTTTTTGTTGTATTCTTGAGACAATTAGTTTAATAAGCCAATTGTTTGCTCCAATTGTCTTCCCAACCTAAAATGTAAAGCTATTTTAGTTTACCGACAGAAGAGGTAAACAGCACGCAAAAAACAGGCACAAGGTAGGAGAAGTGCACAGGACAAGCGCCAACTCTTAACTAAAGTTTAATAAAAGAAAATTTAAAAAATTAGCAACATGACAGGGTGGTCAATCAAAAAAAAGCTAGAGGTACACCTAAGCTTTTCTTATGAGTTGCGAATGCTAAAGCATGCAAGCCGCTCGTCCGCCCCCTTTCTCGTCTGCTCGTCCGCTCCCTTTGTCGTCTGCTGCGTACTAGCGCGCGCGCGCTTCGGGATATCGGAGACCATGGCGCAGCGGCCAATCGACGCTGGCCAGCCAATGAAACCGAAGGCTATCGTGGACACTAGGTGCTGTTTTCGCGCTTCCAACTGATGACTTCAGCTCGCCCTATGAGACAGTTAATGCTTACGCATTAACATGTGTCTTAAAATGCAATCTCTCAGCTATCATTGTCCTTGTTTTTTGTTTTCCCTTTTGTCAGTACGAACCGACCCTAATTGAGGTTAGATTAGGGTCGGTTCGTACGTTCGCTACACTAATTGAGATTGCCGTTCTAAAAAACAGTTTTTTTATTAATTTCTTTTGTTTGCAATGATTGTAGCGTAGAATCACAGTATATAGATATCGTTTGACCTCTTGCGTTATAGTGCTTACCTTTCGCGTTATAATGTGTTAAATATGACGGTTTCTTCCTCAGAACTTGCTAAAAAACAAACATTTAGAGATATTCGAGACACGTACGTTATCTGAAAAATCTAAAAATAAGTCCAGCTTTTTTAACTTTTATGGATTGCCGATAGAGTTGAGAATCACTGGATATCAAAGATTGGTCGACAGTTTTTAATGCAAAAGCATTAACTGTCCCATGGAGCGAGCTGACGTCATCAGTTTGAAGCGCGAAAACGGCGCCTAGTTTCCCCGATCCTTCGGTTCCATTGGCTGGCGCGAGTCGACGGGGCTCCCATTGGCCGCTTCGCTCGTCAGTTTGCACGACCGCTCACCCCATGGCGCTGCGTGTCCATCAGCGCGCCGTTAACACGGAGCGTCCAAGGTCACCAGGGGAGCACGCGCGCTGACCGGCGACGGAAAGTACTCAGCAGACGACAAAGGGAGCGGACGAGCGGCTTGCATGCTTTCGCATGCACAACTCATAAGGAATGCTTAAGTGTACCTCGAGCTTTTCGTTTTCTTCTCGAGACAACCAGTTAAATAAGCCGCTTTTTTGGCTTGACTATGAATGCTTGACTCGGGAATGTTGTCTTCACCGCAACGTTATGGGTGTCGTTAAGAGCAGATGTCGTAAAAAGTACTTTAGCATGACGTATTCCTTTTTTACATATTAGTCACAATTGTAGGAGTTACGCCGAAAATTTTCCCAGGCTAAAATGAAGCACTTCTGTTCACTTGGGTCGACCTCTCCTAATCAAACACCAAAACAAGCCAGCTTTATACTTGCAATTCTGAAAAGAGAGTACTTTTATCTCTTAGAGTTATCACTCAAGAAACTATGGGATAGCAATAAACGCATACGATTCTGTGATCACTAATCATTCAGTCACATATGGAGCTTAGTTCGGGTTAAAAGTTTCAATAAAGTGGCTTGATTTGGAGCTAGAATTCCCAAAGTAGCTAAATTCGGAGCTAGATTTAAAAAAAAAGAGCCAATTCATTTGGTGAGCGGCCGCAAATTGGCCGCCCTAAAAATTCTGCCGCCATATGCAGCTGCCTACTCTGCCTATTTGTAAGTCCGCCCCTGGAAACAGTCATCGCGACAGGTACAAAATCTGCTATCAATAATTAACTTGTCAAAACAGTGCTTCGACCGGGTACAGGCGAGCTGGTCTATATTGAACATGATGACTGGACTGGAAGAAAGGTACTCCACTATGAGAACAGGAAAAATGGAGAAGGGGGGGGGGGAAGATACGTTAATCGTTTTTCCCACTTTCTCTTACTGCTGTAACTTTCTTCCTCCACAGTTTCGGGGCTTTCCATCAGGCTCAGCTGACGGTTGTTGTCATTATTTTCAAAATATACGTTTCTTTTTCTTGGTTCAGATAGTTTTTTTAGAGGATCTCTTGTAAAGGTTATTTTAGTCCGGTGACCAAGTTGGTAGTTATGACAATCGGTAGAAATGAAGCGAATTTTGTTAATTAGTTGGCTAATTAACGAGTGGTATAAATAATTTTTTTGTTTATTGTTTTTCGGCCATCATGTATTTGGAGAAGGAATTTTCCACATCAATATGGTGTAGCAGTGTCGTGAAATTAAACAATTCGTTTTGGGCGCTACGGTGGAAGTGCCACATGGCTTGGAACCGAAACGGAGCAGGCGAAGAGCGCGCGTGAGGTCGTTCTCTCCACCGGCCCTGCAAGCGCCGGCTGCGATAACGCCGGTGTTTGCCCGCTTAGTTTCGGTTTGCCGCCATGTGTAATAAGGCTGACGTCTTTTACCCCATAATACCCACTGCCAGTTTTTTTTTTTTTTTAATGTTGCGGCAGGGCTAGACCATATTCAGGTCGAGAGTCAATTCCCCAAATAGAATTAATGAACCCAAAGATGGAAATTAAAAAAAAGTTAATTGAAACATCTTAATTCTTTAGCTAACTAATCTACCCATTTCACGCCTTTCCTAGTGGCCGCCATTGCCATCTACTTGGCTCAAGGCCTAAAAGAACCCTAATGCAGGGTGGTTTCATTTGAAATCGAACACGCTTGTCGGGGTGGGTCTTTCGATTTCTTTTGAAAAAAATTATGTAATTGCCCCATTTCTGGAAAGAACAAAACCGATTTTCAAAACTTTTTTAAAAAATATTTCGCTTCACAAAATATTATTGAGTGGAGCAGGGTGAAAATCTGTTTTTTACTCCGTGATTTTTCCACCCAGTTCTGTACGCTGGTATAAATACGGGAAGCATACAAAACTCACAGTAATTTTTTGTGCTCTTGTATGTTATTTCGACCATTTTTAGTTGAAAGGAAAATAATGGTGTATTTTTGTTTATTGAGGTAAAAAATGCCAAACATCGTCTCTCTGACAATCCGGTGACATCTTCAGAGCCTTGTAACTCATGAGTTATTATATTTGTCGCTTACCAAATACTCTGCGGGTGTAGCCCTATACATGGGCTATCGACGGGCATAAGTTTAGTTTCTTTTATTTTCACTGAATTTTTTATATAAAATTTGAAATATCGTCGAAAATGAAATTTACCGATATTTTGAACACACTTTATTAAAAAAGGCCATTTTTTATTTCGTTAAATTTTCTTATTATTGCTGCCGATCATATGAACTTTCAATTGGCTTGATGCGATTTCCCCCTTTTTTGTTGTATCTTCTCTAGAAGGGGTTGAAATCGCTCCCACGTGACAATGCGGTGACAACTTCAGAGCCTTGTAACTCATGAGTTATTTTATTTGTCGCTTACCAAATACTATGCGGGTGTAGCCCTATACATGGAATATCGACGGGCATAAGTTTAGTTTATTTTATTTTCACTGAATTTTTTATATAAAATTTGAAATATCGTCGAAAATGAAATTTACCAATATTTTGAACACACTTTATTAAAAAAGGCCATTTTTTATTTCGTTAAATTTTCTTATTATTGCTGCCGATCATATGAACTTTCAATTGGCTTGACGCGATTTCCCCCTTTTTTGTTGTATCTTCTCTAGAAGGGGTTGAAATCGCTCCCACGTGACAATGCGGTGACAACTTCAGAGCCTTATAACTCATGAGTTATTTATTTGTCGCTTACCAAATACTATGCGGGTGTAGCCCTATACATGGAATATCGACGGGCACAAGTTTAGTTTATTTTATTTTCACTGAATTTTTTATATAAAATTTGAAATATCGTCGAAAATGAAATTTACCAATATTTTGAACACACTTTATTAAAAAAGGCCATTTTTTATTTCGTTAAATTTTCTTATTATTGCTGCCGATCATATGAACTTTCAATTGGCTTGACGCGATTTCCCCCTTTTTTGTTGTATCTTCTCTAGAAGGGGTTGAAATCGCTCCCACGTGACAATGCGGTGACAACTTCAGAGCCTTATAACTCATGAGTTATTTGTCGCTTACCAAATACTATGCGGGTGTAGCCCTATACATGGAATATCGACGGGCACAAGTTTAGTTTATTTTATTTTCACAGAATTTTTTATATAAAATTTGAAATATCGTCGAAAATGAAATTAACCGATATTTTGAACCCACTTTATCGAAAAAAAACCATTTTTTATTTCTTTTAATTTTTTTATTGTTATTGCTGCCGATCATTTGAATTTTCGATTGGCTCGATGGGGTTTCCCCCTTTTTTGTTGTATCTTCTCTAGAAGGGATCGAAATCGCTCCCACTTTCTCAGAACGGCCAAACGCAGTTTCCGCAGGTCGGCTTCGCTGCAAAGACTATACTGCTTATTTGTGTGTTCAAATGCAGCGGGTAAATTCATTTTGATTGAGAACACTCGTGCTTGGCTACATATTGTTTTTTTCTTAATTTTTAATGATGGCAACTGAAATTTCTTAGTCCGATCGTTAGCGGTACAGCGGATGTTCTATTACCTTTATCTATTTCCAAACCAAAGCAATGTGTGCCTAGCCAAAGCAAGTCTACCGTAGCTAATTAAAATAAAATCGTCCAATCGCTTTTTAAATTCCAGAAGGCTGTACAATCTTTGCATTAAGCTCGATGCGACAAAGTAGAGAAACGAAAAGTTTACAGAGACATTAAGTGACTGCTTTCGCTGCCGTCTGTGCATGTGAGAATCGTTGCTTCTTGGCATCAGAGATATCGATCAGTCTTGAACAAAACCCAAAACTTTTATTTTTAACTGCACACACTCGTTCAAACAGAAGGCCCACCGTCTCGGGTTCACCGCTCGCTCGCTTTGGCTCCAGTTTTCGTTCTATCCGTCTCGACTTACCACGCTGTTGAACTTCTCGGCTGCATCCGACCGCTGCGGTACAAAGTTCAGCTCGCCCCCGCGCTCGATCGTCTCCGCAGAGGCAAGCCGATGCCGTTGTCAAAAAGTTCTAATATTGCGTTGCTTGTGAACTGGACTATTTAAAGCACAACAACATATTGTTTTACAAGTGCATCCTAAATATATTAGCGTTAATTAATAAAAGTGTCTATTTATCGCCAATTGGTGTATGTGTTCTGTAAAAAATTGTCTTCGGTTCATGTAAACTCTGTCCGTTTTCCTCACTTTTGTTCTGCAAACTGCTTTTTCTTCTAAAAGAGGGGCATGTGAGATTACATATTTTTTATATACAGGCTGACAATAAAGAACAGGCAATTACATGGTTATTTGAACGCACGCGACAAAACACATCATGGATTGGCGCCCGTGCCGGACGCTTCCTGGGTGTAACAGAGATGGGCCTATAGCGCGAAGGGCCGGGCGTGCTGTACGTGCCTTACAAGCTGTGTGTAGCACAAACAGTTATATGACCCCGGTCTGGCTACATGAAGAGCTCGTTCCGCTTTCTCCGCCTTTTGTGCCCTGACTTTAGACATCGGATAATGAAACATCCGCAGCACCGCTAGCTACCAGACTAAAAAATGTCAGATGCCATCATTAAAAATTTTAAAAATCCAATATGCAGCCAAGCACGAGTGTTCCCACTCGAAATGAATTTACCCGCTGCATTTGAACACACAAATAAGCTGTTTATTCTTTGCAGCGAAGCGACCTGCGGTAACTGCGTTTGGCGGTTATGAGAAAGCGGGAGCGATTTCGATCATTTCTAGAGAAGATACAACAAAAAGGGGAAATCCCATCAATCCAACTGAAAGTTCATATCATCGGCAGCAATAATAAAAAAATTGAAAGAAATAAAAAATGGCCTTTTTCGATAAAGTGGGTTCAAAATATCGGTTAATTTCATTTTCGACGATATTTCAAATTTTATATAAAAAATTCAGTGAAAATAAAAGAAACTAAACTTATGCCCGTCGATAGCCCATGTATAGGGCTACACCCGCAGAGTATTTGGTAAGCGACAAATATAATAACTCCCCAGGTAGCACGCCAGAGGAATGCCCAACTTGGGCAAAGGTCTGGCAAGCATAAGGGCCCAACTTTGGCGCAGTTAGGTTTTTGCACCATGGCAATCATCAGTGCCAAAGTACGGTGCCTAACTATAGCCTTAGTTGGGCGATCCTAGGGCATGCCAAAGTTTGGCTCTTCTCTGGTACGCCAGAGGAGTGCCAAAGTTGGTGCCATACTTGAGCCATAACTGCCAGAGCAACGCCGAATTTGGGTATTTCAGACATGCCAAAGTTTGGCGTTGCTCTGGTCTGCCAGAGGAGCGCCAAAGTTGGTGCCATACTTCAGCCATAACTGCCATAGTAAATCCTAATCTGGGAATTCGGGGCATGCCAAGGTTTGGCGTTTCTCTGGTCCGCCAGAGGAGCGCCAAAGTTGGTGCCATACTTGAGCCATAACTGCCAAAGCAACGCCGAATTTCGGTACTTCGGACATGCCAAGTTTGGCCTTTCACTGGTCCGCCACAGTTCTGCCAAAGTAAGTGCCAAACTTGAACCATAACCGCCAGAGCAATGCCTAATTTGGGTATTTCGGCCACACAAAGTTTGGCTTTTCTCTGGTCCGCCACAGTTGTGCCATAGTAAGTGCCAGACTTGAGCCATAACTGCCAAAGCAACGCCTAATTTGGGTATTTTGGGCGTGCCAAGTTTGGCTTTTCTCTGGTCCGCCACAGTTCTGCCAAAGTAAGTGCCAGACTTTAACCCTAACTGCCAAAGCAACGCCTAATTCGGGTATTTCGGCCACGCCGAGTTTGGCTTTTCTCTGATTCGCCACAGTTATGCCGAAGTAAGTGCCAGACTTGAGCCATAACTGCCAAAGCAACGCCTAATTTGGGTATTTCGGACATGCCAAGTTTGGCCTTTCTCTGGTCCGCCACAGTTCTGCCAAAGTAAGTGCCAGACTTTAACGCTAACTGCAAAAGCAACGCCTAATTCGGGTATTTCGGCCACGCCGAGTTTTTCTTTTCTCTGGTCCGCCACAGTTGTGCCAAAGTAAGTGCCAAACTTGAGCCATAACTGCCAAAGCAACGCCTAATCTGGTATTTCGGACATGCCAAGTTTGGCTTTTCTCTGGTGCGCTACAGTTCTGCCAAAGTAAGTGCCAGACTTGAGCCATAACTGCTGCAGTAAATCTTAATTTGGCGATTCGGGGCATGCCGAAGTTTGGCTCTTTTCGGCTACCCACTGAAGTGCCAAATAAGTGCCTGGCAAAGAAAGCCGAGAGGCCTGCCCAAGTTTGGAATATCCCTGGTGTGTCACAGAAGTGCTCTTTGACGCGCCGAAGACGAGAATTAAATTAAATAAGCGTTGGAAACATGATGGTCAGATGTCATCACCTCCGTTTTCAAGCAGCACGGCAATACTTTGCAGTATCGTGCCAGTACCGGCCGAAAGCCGGTTCCAATATCGCTCAAAGATCCAGTTTGGCACCACCGTTTGATATCCGGCACGTACTGCCGTACAGCCGTTTTGCCCCAGCCTAGCGTTCGCGCAATATTGTGCGAATACTCTACGATGCGTCTGCTCCGTATTGGCCGAACGTCGTGCAAATACGTGTACGTTGCATATCATTTGTTGCGTATCAAATCACATATACGGACAAACAAAATTGTTTCGATCGCTCCCAGAAGTTTATTAAACCACTATTCTTACACACAGTCAATTCTCGACATATTTTCAAAGGTCACACTTCTCTGTAAAGCGAAAAGCAAATTATAGAATAAAATTAACACTGTCCTCATGGCAAGCAAAATTCATCACACAAAAAACGCGGATATTGAGAGGAAAGCAGGGCTACTATCAGAAGCATGCTTGCAGTGTACTTACTAATAAAAGAGCGATATCATGTAATCCTTGATAGATGCATAATCCAACTCAGGCACCCCACAAACACACTCGAGAAAGAAGGCTGAGCACATTCAACTGACGTCTCGTCGTCGGCGAAGAGCAGTTTTTGTCGAAGCGTGTCCAACAAACACATCACAAAAATTCCACGAACTCCGGTGAAAAAAACGGCGGTTACCAAAAAACTGGCATGGACGTATTCCGGCCGTTTACGACGGCAAAACACGGCCGCGTCTGCAACGCAGGAAAGCAACAGAACACTGAAGAGCGCATTTCAAAAACCGGACCTACGTGGCCCGCCCATTTCTATAACTAGACAAACGGCGAAAACAACAGCCCAGAGATCCCATCAGCGTGACAGAGAGAGTCACGTGAAAAAATTTTGTCCAAACGTTTTAGTCCTACGCTTTCTACGCAGAGAGGTCACGAGACACAAAAGCCGGTGGGGAGGATTTGCAAAAGGCGAGGCCGAAGGGGCAACAACAACGCAGCTAAGCTCCCTCGGCATTTTCGACGCTTTAGAGTAAAAAAACAAACAAAAAACAAACACAACTTAAAAAAACAAAACCTGCTGTACAGCCAAAGCTACAGGGGAGAGAGTGTATCCCGACCTGTTCTACAGTAGAGAAATAAGGGACGGGGAGTCCCAGCCCTTCTTTGGAAAGAAATAGAACGGATTGAAAGGAAAGGCCGCTTCTGCCGGTGACCTTGTCGCCGTGCCATAGTCTGTCAGCGTTCGGCTTCCATTATGGGCCTCAGAAAGATAATCTTCTTTCTTGAGAGTGAAATGGAAGGGGCGCTTATGTTTTGCGGGCTTGTCGCCCCCCGATAGGCTTCAATTATTTCTCTCCCGACTCGCTCGCAGTGACCTCCCATGACTGTCGTGCCGGCGAAATTAGGAGCGCAGCCGGGACATTTCCTCCCGTGAATGACGATCGGGTGCTGAGAATCCGAAGTAGCTCTTTCGGCGTCCATTTGATTCAAAAATATACGAAAGAGTCAGACAAAGAGGACGGACAGGACAAACATCTTTCGACTTTCAACACATAGAGGTCTTTATTGTCAGGCTGACAAGCAACGAGCTGCCGAAGATTTGGGGAAACGGTTAGTGGGAAAGATTAGACCAGCGAGAGAGAGAGGGGGGGGGAGCAAAGACAGGAGCGAAGGGGGCGGGAAAGGAAGTAAGGGAGGTGGGGGGCGCTTGGCGTGGACAGGAATCTCGTCCCAAAAACTCTCCGAGTCAACGCCCGCCAGTCCGGGCCGTCAAGGTCGCCAACTCCGACCCCAGGAAGGTCATCTCTCTCTCCGAGAGCAGGACTGACGGCGATGACATGTTGCGCGGCGTTCTTCTCATTCTCTTCTCTTTCTCTTCTCATTGTCTGACTCTTTCGTATATTATTGAATCTATTACCAACGCGCTCAATCCAAGTCTATTTGATGTTCTCGGAGTCGGTCGTTGAGGCATCGCCCGTTTGCCCGACGTACTGTACCTGGCCCCGTAGGACAGGGGGATCGCGTACACTTCCTCCGCTTCCTCTCCTTCCCCCAAGATTTCCCTTTCCCGAACTCCCACGGAGCGGGCGGGCATTGAGCTTGAAGCCGAAATAAATGTTGTTGAAGTTGAAAGATTGCCCTGTCTGTATCGTCCCTTATGTGTCTCCACTTTCTAAATGTTCAAAAATCACCAACACGCTAAAACAGAACAAGTTCCGGGATTTCATTTTAATTCCCCAAGTTTGATGCGGGAGCGGCGCCACGGAGCCCCGGTCTTTCCGCTCTTCGTTATCGCTAGGATTTGACGGTGCCCACTCACAAAGCAAGACACGCACAGAGCGACGCTCGCTTTTGCAATGCGCCGCCTAATAATGATATCTGTTCAGGAGACGTACGCATATCGGTCTCGTGCAGCGTTAGCTCGATGGCAGCACTTTCTGTAAAGGCGCATTTACACCAAGAATGTAAGCAGTCGCGCGATGCGACTAAATCGCATCGCAAAAAAAAAAAATTAGATTATCACTTTGGCGTACGCGATGAGCGAGTCCAAAACCTTCGTTGGCGAGTCGCTTCTCAAAAACTCTCGCTCCGAACGCCGTTGATTGGCTCAGCCTCTCCGCTAATAGATCGCATCGCAAAAAGTCGGGTCAGCAAGCGACTGCTCAAATCGCGTCGCTTTTTGCCCGCGCTGGTCGCTTTTGCAATGAAAGTTATCGCGCGACTAGATCGGATCGTCGGTGTGAACGCGCCATAATGTCGAACCAGTGTCACGGCACGTCCCGATATTGGCGTGTGTACCTACGCGCGAGTACAACATCCGGCACAATTTGCGTTTGCAAAGCCTGGTCCAGCCGCGTCAAAACGTTCAGCCAACCTTTGGACTGGAGAAATCAAGAGACACCCAAAATAAGATAAAGTGGCCAGCCGAATGAAACTTGATTTCTATTTAATTAAGATGAAGACCACCCGCGTACATCAAGTACCTCATCAGCCGAACTCCAAGGCAGTAAGCCTAGTTCTGGCACTTGTTTGGCAACTTTGGCCCGTAGCTGCCAGATCACAGCCGAACTATCGTGAAGCGAAGCCTAACTTTGGCACTTGTTTGGCGACTTTAGCCCGTAGCTGCCAGAGGACAGCCGAACTATCGGGAAGCGAAGCCTAACTTTGGCACTTGTTTGGCGACTTGGGCCCAAAGACGCCAGATGTCAACCGAACTAAAAGGTAGTAAGCCTAACTCTGGCACATCTGTGGCGATTTTGGCCCGAAGGTGCCGGATGACAGCCGAACTATCAAAAAGTGAAGCCTAACTTTGGCATTTGTTTGGCAATTTTGGCCCAAAAATGCCAAATATCTGCCGAACTACTGGGCAGTAAGCCTAACTCTGGCATTTGTTAGGCGATTTAGGCCCAAATATGCCAGATTAAAGCCGAACTACCTGGCAGTGAAGCCTAAGTTTGGCACTTGTTTGGCGAATTAGGGCCAAAATACCCAGACTGTTGCCAAGGGAGGTCAGGTTTGGCTCTACTTTGGCTTCTTCGGCCTTTTCAATGCCCTAAACTGCCAGACAAAAGCCAA